>JAAAKG020133135.1:0-11164 GCA_010014905.2 Druon quercuslanigerum
GTCTATATTAATATTATTAAAATATTGATATAGACCAGTAGACAAACAAAATTAACATCTAAAATAAATAATTTTTTTAAAATTTAATTTTCACGAGGATGGAAGCTAAGTTCGGTAAGGAATTGCAGTAATGAATAAGGCTCTTTAAATATTGAATTCCACCACCTTCAAAAAACTTCAAGACTTAATATAAAAGTATAAACTTTTACTAAAATTTTCTGAAGTCGGAAGAAGTTTGAAGCAATCATTATTTTCTCATCATTTAGACTAAATGCATAAATACTTCATTTTTTGTCTAAAGTTTTATTAACTCGAAAGTAAATTTAGGCTGTAATATTTCTCTTGTAAAGAGATTATAAGACTTACAATCTCTGAAAATCGTTTTTTTTTACAGAAATTATTTTTTACTTTTTTTTTACTTTTAATAAAAAATTATTACACTTCAAAAAAGATTTACAATATTGAAATATTTTCGTGTGTTTCTATATTCTAAATACACTTCAAAGAATATTTGAAACTGGTGATTCCGTTTTTTAGATTATGGTACTTTTTCGAAAGGGTTGAAAAAAGCACTGAAAACATTTTTAAATCATTTATTTAGCAAAATAAAAAATACAATATTATAAAATTTACCATTTATATCTAAAAAAGTGGCGCAACGAAATATCTCGACAATCTTGGAGAAAAATCGTAGAAAAACTTTTACGACTTGAGCAACATTTATTTTTACATTTTCATTAGGGTAAAGGTGAAGTTCTTTATCCAGCTCTTTTGGATAAAAATTCAGAATGTGATCGCATTTTCAAAATGTTTGAGACCATTTCTTTTTCAAGATTGAACAATTTTCTATATATATATTCTTAGTATTCAAAAATACGAACAATTTATCCTATCGACTTTTTTTGAAACAAAAAAGAGCATTTACAAAATTCCAAAAAACAAACGAAAATCTTAAGCCAAATAACGCACGACATGGAAAAAAGTCAAGAGGAGAACAATGTTGCTTTTTGAATAATTTTAATATAAAATCATAAAATTTCAAAAAAGGCTGACAATGTCGAAAATTTTAGGTTGCAATTTGTAAACAATCACAGGTTATATTAATATTTTTCACAGGAAATCAGTTATTTTAAACAAAATGCATTACCCTAAAGATTAAACAAATTTTTAACAGTCTTAGTGTAAGCGATTCACATTGAACATTGGTATTTCCAAATAAAAATAATTATAATTTGAAAAAGATTTAAAATCTATCACAATTTTAAATTCGTGGATATACTTCTTCGTAGATACAAAACTTATAAACATTTTAAGTTACGTTAACATTTCACAAAAAATTAGTATTGCGAAATCAAAATAATTATAATATGAGGAAGATTTACAAAATCACATTTTTTTATTATGTTAGTATTTTTCGTTGGAAATTTGTAATTTCAAACAAAAATCATTATATTTCTACAAAATTTAAAGGTTTTTAAAAATAATTTCAGTTATAATATTGATGTTTTTCTGAGGAAATCGGTTATTTTTGACCGAAATTATTACAATTTGAACAAGATTTAGATTTTTTAATTTAAAAAATTTCAATTTTGGACAAGTTTAGGATATGCTAGTGTTTTAAACAAAAAATTGTTTATTTAAAACAAAAATCTTTATAGTCCCAACAAGACTTACAATCTCTGAAAATCTTTTTTTTCAGAAATTGTTACTTTTAATAAAAAATTATAATACTTCAAAGAAGATTTACAATCTTTACAGAACTTTAGGTGCTTACGAAATCCTTAAGTTTGTATTTTTCAACAAAAAATCATTAGATTTGAACTCCATAATTTAAAAAAAATAAAATTTGAAAGCTTCAATAATTTAGAATTATGTTTAGTGTTTTTCTTCGGAAATTGAAATTTATATTTAGAAAACGATATTTTTAATAAATATTAATAAATTTTTAACACTTTTAGGTTTCAAACAAAAATCATTATAATTTTAACAAAATTTATAATTTTTCAACAAATTTTGAATTATTCTAGCGTTTCTTGGCGGAAATTGCTATTGTTGATTGAAAAAATTATATTTTAAAGAAGATTCACAAGTTTTTAACAATTTTAGGTTGTTTTAATATTATTTATTAGAAATCGATAATTTTAAACTTAAAGAAAAATATTAGGCTTAAAAGAAGGTTTACAATCCTAAATAATTTTTGGTTACATTACGTAAAGTGTTTTACGTCTAACATTAATATTGTTAATAAAATATAATTAAATGTCAACAAATATTAAAAATATTTAATAATATATGTCTAGGCATTTAAGGCACATAATATTTAATTATAGTTTTTATGTTCTGCGTCGGAAATTTGCATTTTTTAAGAAAAATGAAAACGATTGTACTGTCTGCATATTTAAAAAAAATTGTATGTTTTATTTCTGAAATTAGGAGATTAATTTCCATCAATTACTAAAAATATTGTCCTTCCTCTTCTATTATTTTAGATAATACGTACAATGAAATAAAAAAAATTGAATGCGTGAGACAAAAAAAATCGCCAGTTTGTTTTTTAGTTACTACAAAGAATGGATTTCCAAATTATTAAATATTTTTTAACGATACTCATATTTCAAAATGTTCATCAGATCTAATCTTGCAGAACAGTTTTAACTAAAAAGTGAATGCAAATTATAAAAGTCAAACTCGTCACAATATTCGAAATCTTTAATAATTACATCCTCAAAAAATTGTACGAGCATTTGAAAATCCAAATTTTCTAAAACCAAAGTGTGTTCCAATCCTAGCAATGGATTATAAACCACAAATCTTCGAAATTCTTTCTTCTCATGGAGGTAGTAGCTAACAGCGTAGCATATTAATTGCAAAAAAGTTTCCCTTCTAATCATGGGATACTTCGAAACTTTGAAATCTATAATTGTGTCCTCAGTTACCATATCTGCATCTGCTGCAAAATAAACGGTGCCCAAATCAGGGTTTAGGTCCGCTTTTTGAATATTAGGTATTGAGGGCAAGTACGCCAAGATGTTTTTCAGATTTTCCAAATTGATAAATTTTGGGTTGAAGGCTACCCCTGTTTCTCCAAACGCCATCATGTGCAATAAGGAAACCGCAAAAATATTAGGCAAAATGTCCAAAACTTCATTTTTTTTATCCATAAATATTTGGTAATCCTTCGAAAATTTGTCAAATATTTCACCTTTAGGCAACAACTCAATCATTCTACTAGCACTAGAATCATATGCTTCTTGGTCTTGCAAATTGAAGATATGTTTTCGAATTAAACAATCATAAAAAACTCCATTTTGGGAATAAAGTTTATTTTGGATGATGTAGTTTGAATAGAAACTTGACTCGTGGACCTGTTTCGTATGAATTATGCTATACCCTTTGAAGCAATTGTATAATCTTATATAATGATAGGGTTGTAATTGTTTCAATAATCTAGTGACGCAGTTAAAAGGAAGTCTCATTCCTTCCATTTTTTCTTGGGATAAATTGACATCGTGGAAAAATGTTTTATCGATGTAAGCTTTATACTCGGGATATTCTGGGTTATTCCTTAAAATGTTCAGACAATAATCCGGATCTATTTCACAAACTTCACTCAGAGTTTTTCTTTTGTATTTCCCAAAGGGAATAGAACTTCTGCCCCAATTCTCTATGTCTTCCATTTTAAAATTCAATCTTTTTGAAAGATCTGATCGATAATTTATTTATCGAGACCTGTGGATTAAAATTTTTCTTATTTTGATTGCCTGATTCTCGAATTGAAAGAAATGCTCAAATTTAAAGAACTATAAAATATAATTAATAATCATAAATTAAAATGAATATAATAGATGTATCGGCTTTCGCCCAATTTTAGTTCAATTATAATTTGAATTTTAAGTATTAAAATGTTCTTAAAAGACTTTGGTTTTCTGAAAAAATTAAAAATACGCCAAATTATATAATTGTGGAATATTTATAGTTTAAAACAATACAATTTTTAACATCTTGAAATAAGTCTATCTGGAAGGTTTCTAACTAAAGAGTCTTTAACCTTTAATGTGTATAATTAAAAATTTTTTATTAGGTTAGTTAACTAGTTAAGTTTCATAGTTAAGTATAAAAATGGATAAATTTTTATAATTTTGGAGGTCGAAAATCAAATTTTCCATTATAAATCTAAACTTATAATGTTAATCATCAAAATTACAGCATTTTTAATTTAAAAACATAATACTTGCATAATTTTTAATTGTGAATTTTTAATATTAATAACTCTTTGATTAAAAAGATTTACAATTTAAAGTGCTACAATTTTGAGGAACTGCAATGGAAAACTTCTCACTTTTAAAGATGTATAATTGAAAATTCTTCAATTTTGATCATTTTGAAGATCGAGCCCAGTTTTCAATTCTATATCTTAAAAACTGAAGACATTTCAGACGCATATCACCAAATTTACAAAATTTTCAGCTTTAAAACTTGAAACTTGCAACTTGCATAGTTTTAATTCTAAATTTTCAAAATTAATCAGTTTTTAATTCTAAAGATTTAAAACTTAAAGTTCTACAATATTAAAAACTTGGAATTCTTAAAATATCCTAGGATATTTAAATCCTTTAATATCATATTAAATTACAGAAATTAATTTAAAATTCCTTAGATTCATTTAAAATACCATAAAATGTTTCAAATCCTTTCTAATATTTGAAATCCCTTTTTCTTAAGGCTTCTGAAAATTACTCAAAATTTTAAAAATACCCTCAAATCATTAAAAATAATTCGAAATCACTTCAAATTATTGAAATCTATTTCAAATATCCTCAGATATTTCAAATTCCGGCCAATCTTTCGAAATCCCTCGAAAATCTTTAAAGCTCTTGAAAATGCCTTGAAATCTTTTAAAATATCCTAAAATATTTCAAATCTTTGAAAATATTTGGAAATTTCTTCGAATTTTTAGAAATATTCTAAAATTATTTCAAATCTTCGAAATCTCTTCATTTTTGTGAATAAATTCTTTGAAATCTATTCAAAAATTATGACTTTTCCAAAAGCCTTGAAGCGGTTTTCTAATACCTTAAAATAATTGAAATCGCCCGTAAAATTTAAGAACTAAGAGAACTTTTCAATTTTAAAGATTTAAAATTCAAAGTTCTAAAACTTTGAATAGTTAAAATTGAAAAATCTTCAGAAGAAAATTTGATTGTAAATAATAGAAATTACAGAATTTCTAATTATGCAACTTAAAACTTACATAATTTTTAGTTGAAAAAATTCAAAACTAAAAAACTTTTAATTTTAAAGATTTACAATTGAAAGTTCATAAATTTTCAAAAGTTACAATTGAAAACTCTTTAATTTTTAAGATGTATATGTAAAAATTCCTAAATCTTGACGATTCTTAAGATCAAGTCCGGGTTTTAATTAAAAATATAACAATTCAAGAATTTTTGAATGTTCATAAATATAAAATTAATAACTTTTCAGTTCTAAATATTTACAATTTAAATTTCTATAGGTTTAAAGAATTCCAATTGAAAACTTAAAACTTGCATTACTTTAAATTGAAAAATTTTAAGATTACAAGCTCTTAAATATTGAAATTTAAAAACGTGAAAGTCAAGTTTTTATTTGTAAATCTTCCAAATGAAGATATTTAAAATGCAAATCATCAATATTATAGAATTTGGAATTGTAAAACATAAAACTTGCAAATTTTTTCATTGTAAATTTAAAGATTTTCTGTTAAAAGTTCTACAAGTTTGAAGTCATAATTGAAAATTTTGAAAATACAGAATGGAAATATTTTAATTTTCAAGATTTATAGAGCTAAAGTTCAAGTTTGAAGATTTATGAATGATTAATATAATTCTTTCTTCTGTAACGATTTGCAATTGAAGGCTATTCAATATTTAATATGCATAATAGAAAATTATACATTTTTTAATCCTTTTTGGGAATTGTTTAATTCTTTAAAATTTTAAATACAAAATTATCCAATTTTGAATATATAAAATAGAAAATCATTCAATGTTATATATTTGGAATTAAAATTTTTTGTATATTTGCAATTGAAGAATATTCAATATTCAATATACATAATAGAAAATTATGCAATTTTTAATGATTTCTTTTAACTAATTTTTACACTTAATTTTACACTATAATATTAAATTTTAAATCATCCTAAAGATTATTACTCCTAATTTTTATATTTTAATAATATATAAAAATATAAATATAACTTCAATTTTTAAAACTACAAAATTGAACCAGTTATAATTTTGAAGTGCTTAGAATATTCTGGAGAATATTCAAATTTTAAAATCAAGCCCAGTAAGAAGGCTTGAATTGAAAAGAAAAGAGAAATTCTGTATTCAGCGTAAACATGAATATTTTTCTATCCTATTTAAAATCTGATTTTTCTATAGTCCTCTAATCCGCAAGAGAGTAATACATTTTTTAAAAATTTATTTCCCTGCAGTTCCCATAGCACTGATAACGACTGACTGCATTATTTTGCGTTACCGAAACAGGAAAAATTTTAATTTATGTAATTCCTTCCAATTCCTTAAAAAAATATCTATAATTAATTATTTTGAATTTAGTAAAATAGGATACATTTGGACTGTAATTAATTCCTTCAATTTCTCCAAGAAAATATGTCAGAAAAGATCGGTTTGAAAATATTTAAAATCCTTTTTTCTGGTTTAGGAGATTCCATTTTCGAAAGTCTTATGAATAAGATTTTTGGAATCTTTAAATAAATAAAAATAAAAATAAATATAATATACTTTCTAAATGTATACGCTATCAATAAAGTGAAAGGTGAAAAATATATAAGCATGGAGTAATAATAATAAATTAATAATTAGGCTGAAAGCCAAGATAAAAACAAAACGAAAATGAATTGATATTACTAAATGGATAAATAATTTAGAAGATAATCAATTAATGGATAATAATTAAGTTACACCACAAGAAATACTATTATTTATTTATAGCACTGCCAAACTTCTATGTTTTCATTTTATTGTTAATGAATATGAATTTTCGTATTTTTTAAGTTACATTCAGTACCGTTCTGTAAAGTTTTTCGAGCTGCATTGAAGGTGTATAATTTTTTTCTCATATGTTTTTGCTCCGAATTTTAGGAGACGACCGGAGAACGTTACGAATTTCAATAATACTTTTATAATTTCGGACATAAAATTCAATAAAATCAATTTAAAAAAATGAAGCCGATAAACTTATTTTTAATTATATTTTTATTTTAGGTAGAATCCAAAATTGAATTTTAATCAAGTAAATTTTTTTCTTTGAATAAGTTTCAACTTCAAGCGTTCAACACGAATGGGGGGATTCCCCCGATTGTCTCAACACTCTGCATGCCAAGCAGATTATAAATTTGTAGAATACGATTCAAATATCGTAAAAAATTTACCTTTGCTGTAGTTCAATTTGATTAATAAAAAGTAGATTTCTGTTCTACTAATTCAAAACAATTTTTTTTTTCATTTTGTTCCACAGTGGATATGAATCAGACTGCTTCTTCTTTGTTTTTGGCCTTTTGAATCAATCAGCAAGCCATGACTTTACCTCAAAATTAATATATTTTTTCTTGGATTCAGATGAGCACTTACTCCTTCTATATTCCTCTTCCTTCAAGACAATCCCTTATTGCCCGATACAGTACAGACGTTCAGCCTCAATCGTGTAAAATCGAACTGTCTCTCTCTTGATCCGCTCGATAACCATCGATGACCATCGATAACGATCTCGCGTGATCCCGCGATGGCGACTTCCACACTTGCAAGCCCGCCATATTGGAGGGAGGGTAGAGGAGTCGCCCGCGCAGGAAGGCGCCCAATTCAAACCATAAGAGTTGAACTAGACTAATACGCTTAAAAATTTTAATAAAATACAATGCAATAAGCATCAACAGTAGAATTTAAATAAAGCATACAAACTTTACGACTATTTTACTGAATTGAAAGAAACAGCTGAGCTCAATCACGGACTCCTCCGTGGGATCAAAAAAAAGGTCGTAAATATTAACCTGGCCCGGAGGAAGGCCCGGCCCAACACGCTCAAGGAAGTCCTGCAAAGCGGGCCTTCCCCCCGCCAAGATAGGGCATTAAATAAAAAGACGGGAAAGGTCTTTAAGCAGGGCACCACATTCACATTCCAACGAGAGGCTTCAACCCATCCTCGCAAAATGTTAAGCCGTGCAAATGTGACCAGTCCTAAGTCTGGTAACCAGATTGATAAATCGCCTAGGCAAATTAAGGCCACAAAACCAGGGCCTCGGCGTTTTCACATTAACTCGCGAAAAGTAGGCCCGTCTCGAACCGTCTGTAATAAGGCCAACACAGCGCAGCCCAAAAGTTGAAGTCTCTCTGGTAGGACTCCCGTAGGTCACGAACAGGAATTCCCATCAGAGCTATAACAGGGAACCTAGAGGCCTACTTAGCTACTCCATCGGCTGCCTCATTACCCCCGATCCCGCAGTGCGCCGGGTCGGGACCCAACAGAATCGGACAATGGACCCCTCAACAACCTCAGTAATGGATCCGAGAAGCCCCGTATGACCTCATATGACAGATCATCCAAATCGGGAGATGACTTAGCCTTGCAAAGTCACAAGGCCACACCAAACTCTTCCCAGGAAAAGGGGTGATTCATGCAGTCCCGCTCGTCGGGTTCCAAGAAAGGACGTCTCGTCTGAGGGGGAATGTCTGAACGCACCAACTCCTCCTTAAAGGTCTCTGATGACAGGGAAATCCGAGTCAGTGACCACTCTATAGTGTGCGGCTTTTCAGCTCGAGAAACCAAGGCCTTCACGGTGCACCAAATCCTTGACAGGCCCGTTGCTGGATCCAAAGACTCGCAAAAAGCTCGAAAGGACTGGTGCTTGATTCTTCTGAGCTGAGCTTTAACCTCCCTATCAACCCTTTTATAGACCTCCATTTCCTCATCTGTCTGGTTTGCCAAAAACCTCCTTCTTGTCAGCCTCCTTTTAGTTTGGATCAACTCGCATTTGGTGTTCCACCAAAGAGGCTGCCTAAACCTTTGCCCGCTGAGGGAATCCGGTCAGAAATAAGTTATACATTTGTCGTAAACATACGCAGGACTGGCTCCCTCCCCCAATTCAGTTGTAAAACCCGGAATAAGATCTTCCATCCTCTCTTTGAACAAACCCCAGTCCAGCAACTTGATGTTGAATATGTTGGAAGTGGAGCGGGAGAGGGACGGAGAGGCTTCCAACCTTCCAAAGACCGGAACATGATCCGAGTTGTGACTATTATCGCCGACCTGGTCAGTGGAGATCGATGCCAGAGCAGCCGTGGAAAAGAAGAGATCCAAGTTGTTGGCAAGCCGACCAGGACCAGAAATATAGGTCGGAACGGAGTCATTAACTGGGATCAAGCCACTATCGAACATAGCGTGGCACAGCTGGTTACGCAGAAAGTTTGTGCAAGGAGAGCCTCACATAGGAGAGTGGGCGTTGAAATCCCCACACATTATTAAGGAGCCCCTGTCGGACATAAGCTTGATCTGGTCCTTCCAGCAATCCTAAGTGATTCTGGAATCCGGGGAGACGTAGATAGAGGAAGACCACCCTCCCGAGTGACGTTTTAAAGGCGATCCCCACTGCCTCCATATCACTCATCCACGGACCTGTCGAATCAATGATGTCAACACAAAAGCCCTCCCTGGCCAGAATCAGAGAGCCACCCTCTCTACTAACCACTCTACCACACCCGTAGGTAAATTAAACCTTTATCTCGAATTTTAGACCTTGAGACAGCCGTGATTCAGAGATGCATAGGACATCCAAATAACCCTGGCGAAAGCTTCGGATAGAAAAAAATCTATCCTTTTGAATCCATTTCATTCCGGAATGTGTATCCGAACTAAACAGTTTCATTCCGATCTAATCCGAAGTCGGATCAAAGATTCCAATCCGAGGTCGAAATAAGGATTCCTCTTAGATTTAATCCGATTTAATCCTTGATGAAAACGAGGATGCCAATCCGACCTAATCCGACGTGAAACCTAGATTTCTATCCGACTGAATGCAACCTAATCCGGTTTTGAAACAAGGATTGCTATCCGATTTAATCCGCTGTAAACCGACGTGGAGGTAAGGATTCCTATCCGACCTAATCCGATTTTAAAATAAGGATGGCAATCCGACTGAATCCGACCTAATCCCAAGTGATTCCTAAGATTTCTTTCCGACTAAATCCGAACCAATCCGAGGTCAAAGGCAGGATTTCAATCCGAATGAATCCGATCTAATCCGAGATCGAAACAAGGATTCCAATCCGAATGAATCCGATCTATTCCGAAATCCAAGCGAAGATTTCAATCCGAATGAATCCGATCTATTCCGAGATCGAAGCAAAGATTCCAATCCGAATGAATCCGATCTAATCCGAGATCGAAACAAGGATTCCAATCCGAATGAATCCGACCTAATCCGGGGTCAAAAAGAGGATTTCAATCCGAATTAATGAATCCGATCTATTCCGAGATCGAAGCAGATTCCAATCCAAATAAATCCGATCTAATCCGAGATCGAAGCAAAGATTCCAATCCGAATAAATCCGATCTAATCCGAGATCGAAACAAGGATTTCAATCCGAATGAATCCGATCTATTCCGAGATCGCAGCAAGGATTCCAATGTAAAGTAAAGGATGCTGTTCAATATCATATATGCACTTACATTTTTGTTAATAGAATGTTTATTTTTAAGTGACTATTCACAACTTTTTCGATATATAACATTTGTATTTCAAATTTTTTCAATACAGTTATAACAGCTTATAAAAACATTAATGATAAACATTATGTGGCGACTTCATTAAGTCGTTTTCTTAATTTAAATTGAACTAAAAAAATAAAAAAATGATATAAGACTAACAGTTCTGTATTCATTGAAAGGTCTAGAATGTCTGTTTGGCTTAAAATGTTATCATAAATATCTTCTAGTCTTTTAGTTGAGACCTCTCAATGTATACAGAAGTATTAGTGTCGACTTCATTAAGTCGTGTAAATTAAGAATGCGAAATTAAACAATTCAGTCGTTTTCTTAATTTAAATTGAACTAAAAAAATAAAAAAATGATATAAGACTAACAGTTCTGTATTCATTGAAAG
>JAAAKG020133136.1:0-37154 GCA_010014905.2 Druon quercuslanigerum
GTGCAGTTTTTGGAACGTCGGTTTTTGCAAGCTCAGACAATTAATGGCACGAGAGGGTTCCATTCTTTCGAACCCTTGGATGAAACTGAAATAAGGTGCAAAATTGACTCCACTGCACCTGAATATGAATCCATAATATTTAATATTCAACAGCGAAGGAAAGCTCGACGCGGTTGACCACGACGCTTAGTCGACGCGACGCGGGAGAGTAAATGTGCACGCTTCGGTTTAAAAGTGCATAACTCGGCAACCAGAAGAGGCTACAAGCTTTTTTTTTAATGAAAGGTAAAATCATAAGGAATAATTTGAATGAGAAAAATGTTAAAGAAAAATACGAGCTCAAAACGAAAAATCAAAATCAAAATTTTTTTGACATTTTTTTATTTGAAATTTTGACTTTTTTTCTTCATTTGCATAGAAAAAAGGGTACTAAATTTTTACATAACGCCTATAATTTTGATAAAAATCGGTTAAAAATTTTCTGAGGTGGAGTATTTTTAAAAAAATTCATCAAAAAAGTCTTATCTATCTAACACTATTATTTCCCCCAGTTTAAGGAAAATCGCTGATCTGGTTAACAACGCTGATATGTCCCTGTACATTTTTCTGTAACATATGTCAATAATTTTAATTTATAATCTTTTACAGTTTCACGTGCTTGAGCTTCAGAACGCTTTATCGCCAAGCAGCGACAAAACTCTAGAAAATACTTTAAAGATGATGCTCACGATGAACGCATCCCAAATGGAAGCGAAAAATGTTCCAAGTTCATCTACAGCTGAAACAAATGCTAATATTTCCAAAGAGATAAAAGATAATTTAATACAGAATCAACTAGAGGATATTATAGCTGCTCAGGAAAAAGACTTAAAATCATTGAGAGGTATTTTTAACAAATATTCTAGCTTTAAAAATAATATTAATTTCTCAAAATGAAAAGTAAATTCATTTGTCTTAATTTTATTTAGAAAATGTAAATAGCACTAAGAAGGAATTTGTGCAACTTACGGAAGAAAAAAGAAACCTGGAAGAAGTGAACCTAGAATTAAAAGAAAAAATAAAAGACTTGGAAATACTTCTTA
Organism: Druon quercuslanigerum; assembly: GCA_010014905.2. Taxonomy (NCBI): domain Eukaryota; kingdom Metazoa; phylum Arthropoda; class Insecta; order Hymenoptera; family Cynipidae; genus Druon; species Druon quercuslanigerum. Next base: position 1,083 of record JAAAKG020133136.1, read on the forward strand.
AAAACAAAAAACAAGATTTTGATAACTTAAGTTCAGATAAAGCGAAAACTGAAGAGACTGTAAAAGATTTTCAGATGAAAAATTCTTCGCTTGAAAGGGAAATTGCGCAACTTAAAACAAACTATGAAGCTTTAGAAAACGCTGCAAGTACAAGACAGAAGATCGCCAGTCCTGTGAGTGGAAGTTTTTTTAATATTCGAGAAATTTAATTTTAGTGAACGTAAATTACAATTTTTTTTTTTTGCTTCAGAAAAATGGAAAGACTAAAGAGATCAAGTTAATCATGAACAAAACCTATTATTATTTATTAGAGCAGTTTACCGAAGAAAGTTATCCGGCCAGTTTTATCAAAGAAACTATAGCAGCGACGTTAAGGGTGAGAAATAAAAAATATTTTATAGAACTTAAGATATGGAGAGAAATGGGAGAATATCCTGCTATCCTCATATCCTTGAATTTTTTTCATTGCCTTGAAATGTGTCTTAAATAAATACCGCAACGTTGATAGATTTTTTGTAAATGTTTTTTGATTGTGATTTAAAAAAAAATTGGATTAAAAAAGACCAGAAAAAGAAGGAAGGAGATTTAGGGATTGCCACCTTTTTCTTTCTTCCTTTTTTTATTTATTTTGGTTTTCTTAAATGGAAATATTCAAGAGTGTGCCGAGGGAGAAGCAACTCCTAGCGCTCCAACGCGGGTGGATTACTTCGGTTTACATTGGAATACCCTGGATTACCTATATAGACAGAATTAATTTTGATGGCCTAAGATGACAAAATTGATGAATTTTCAACATAATAGTGAATTTTTTGAACGAAGAACATTATTTTTCTATCGAAACCGATAAATTTTTTACGAATACCTAGATAAATTTTCAACTGAGAAATATACATTTTCAGCCAAATGGTTGAGTTTTCTAATAAAAAAGATAAATATTTCACTAAAAATGGAATAGTTATATTTTCAGTTGGAAAATAAATATTCAACCAAAAAACAATGATTGTTCAATAAAATAGTTAAATATTAATAGTTATTAATAGTTAAATATTGATATTAAATATAATAATAGTTAAATATTTTAGATAAACAAATTTTAAATAAAAAAAAACAGTTGAAGCCAACTAAAAGGACGACTTTTCAACAAAAGCTTTTAACTTTTCAAACAAAAAGAATACTTATTTACTGAAAATGTTTTTTTATGTTCGTTGTAAACCAATTACTTTGATTTTCTAACCATCTAGTTGAATATTTAACCTAAAAAGATGAATTTTCACCAAAGCCGTTGAACTTGTAACCAAAAAAAGAAATTATTTTTTATTAGTTATTTGATAGTTATATTATTTTTTAATAGTTTTATTAGTTTTTTAATTAGTTTTTTACAAAGTAGATTATTTTAAACCAAATAATTGAATTTTTAACCAAATATATAATTTTTCAACCGATAAGATTAATTTTCTATACAAAAATACGAATTTAAAAAGAATACATGAATTTTTAACCAAGCAGCAGGTGAATTTTCAACTAAAAAGATCAGATTTCATCCAAAAACTTTGACTACAAAAATATAAATTTTCTATCAAAGTGAAGCACTTACATCTTCATTGTAAACAATAATTCGTGTTTAAAAATACTGAATATTCAGTCAAATATTCTGATTTTTAATCAAGGAGATGAATATTCAACTAAAATAAAGAACCTTTGACTGGAATAGTTAAATCCGCATTTAAGGAATAATTTTTTATCAAAAAAACTACGCATTTCCAACAAAATAATTAAAGTTTCAACAAAAAATAGGAATTTTCAACTAAAACCAAAAAACTAAAAAAAATGCATTTTTAACAAGTCGTTCGAATATCAACCAGGTAATTGAATTTTTAACCAAGAAGATTATTTTTCTACCGAAAAAGGTCAGATTTTTAATGAAATAAATGAATTTTCAACCAAGTAATTAAATTGTCGACCAATTAGTTGAATTTCAACTGAAAAACACACATTTTGATCCAAATAATAGTTAAGTTTTTAACTAAAATATTTTAGTTTTTACCAAAAATGAAATACTACATTTTTAATAAAAATAATAAATCTTTTACAAAAAAATAGAATGATCAACAAAATAGTCGAATTTATAATCCAGAAATGAATGTTCGATTGAAGAAATAAATTGATGTTTTTTAACAAAATTATAAAATTTCCTACAAATTAGATTAATTTTTTCACCAAAAACTTTGAATTTTCAAGCAAACTTATAAATATTCAACGAGGAAGATTGTATTTCTACTGAAAAAGACGAATTTTCGACGAAATACATCAATTTCAATGAAAAAAGATATTAATTACAAGTTAATTACTTTGATTACTTAAATTACCTAAATTTATAAAATTACTTTAAAGTGGATTTCTCCAGATACAAGTACATTGGATTGTGATGTCGAAGTTTGATCTTTAGATTCTTTTTTTAATTAATTTCCAAGAATTTTGTAGTTAGCTTTCATTTTTGGATATTTAAGGGGAATTTAAATTTTTATTTATTCTGAATGTAATTTCTTAAAACATATTTAAGGTTTGATTAGGCGATACAGGGCTGAAATATTTTAGTTTCTCCACCTCCACAAAATGTTTCATGAATTATTTATTGATTGAAAATATATTTGTCTACAGATAAATAAAATCACAAATTCATGGAGATTTTACAAATTTTTCGGGCCAGTGGTCTTTTATTTTATATTATTTTAATTGATAGGATATCACCATTCAAGTGTTGAAAAACGAAGGAACTGAGGAACAATTTTCTGAAAGCAACGTCGAAACAGTTAAAAAGGACAAACCGGATGATTCATCCAAATTGTCTGTTTCAAGCGAAAATCTTGAAAATCGAGAGGATCAAAATAAATCGGAATGGCAGACCCAAAATAGAAGTCTGAGTACATTAGTTCAGGTAAATTTCATTTTAATGTAAATTATATGACTGATTTTAATCAGAAAATCAGATAAATATATTCTTTATTTGCAGATTGCACCAGGATTTGAAAGCGAACCTCCACCGATTCCTCCCATGGATTCGAGTAACGAAAATGAATGGAGTGATAACTGATGTATGTAAATATTTACTGAATCTTCCGGCTCCTTCCTGGTAAGAAGGCTTTGTAAATGACTGGGAATTAATTTATAGTTTACAATGGCATTGACCTAAAATCTTTAATCCTTTTATTGTATTTTTTTAAATTCATTATATAAAATAACATTCAATTTATTCCTTTTTAACGACTTTTTAACGACTTCATAGCAATGTTAAAAATTATGTACACATAACAACTATTGACAATTTAAGATGCTGTTTATATTCTTGTATATCTTAATAAATTGTATAAATATACTCAACGTTTACTAACAAAAAAGATATATTTCTTTTGTTTGATTGAAAACACCAGTATTTTTAATTTTTCAAGTTTATAAAAATTAAAGTTTTAAAACATTTTTCACACTAATTATAAACATTTAATTAATTAATTTGTTTATAAAACTAATTAGGTGAATAAAGTGTTAACGGATTGTCAGCCAGTGTGAATAAGTATTCAAGGTTTTATAATTTTCAAACCTTTGGTCTCTTTTTTTGTGTTAAGAGGTGTCTAATCAAATCTTGAAAAAATGCACCGACAGTTTCAAGTTTTGTCCAGATATCTCAAGATTTTTAAAGTATAATTTTACATAGTACGGAGCTATTCAAGCATTTTGCATTGTATATAAAAATTGACTCGGAATATGTATAGCATTTTGCAACATTAGTATAATTAAATCTTATCCAGTCCTTGTGAATATCTAAATGTACAAAAACAGCGAATATATTCCTGAAGCTCATGAATTTGAATAATTTTGGAAAAATATTATTTTACCTTCTTAAACTTAAAATTCAGTGCATATTTAACATATTAATATTTTGATTCAGACATTTTCAAGGTGAGTAAAATCAATGCAAAACAGGGCAGATGAAGATGTTCTTCACGTAAATAGGGAAATATATGCGTTAAAAAGAAAAATGAAGGTGAATATCTTAAAATTCCTTACAACCCAAGAAAAAAATTTGCAATTACAACAGCATTGATGATTTTTTAACAAAATAGTTGAATTTGCAACCAAAAAGATCGATTACCTGCTAAAAAGTACTATTTTTCAACAAAATACGTGGATTTTCAACCAAATAGTTGAAGTTTCAACTAGAAAGGATAAACTTTTAACCAAAAATAAAACAGAATTTTCAATTTAAAAAGTTCCATTTTTAATCAAAGTAATTTACTGGAATAGTTAAATTTTATAACCAAAAAGACGAATATTTAACAAAGAAGATTAAATTCCTACCAAAAACACGAATTTTTAACAAAGACGGATTAATTTTCACCCAAACAAATCAATTTTAACGAAAAATAGTCAAGCTGTCAACCAAGGTGGTAAAATTGATACTAAAGTTACGAATCTTCAGTTGTATAGTTGAACTTTAAATCAGGAAGATGCATTTTCAACGGGAATAGTTGAAACAAAATAGTTTAACCAAAACGAATGAATTTTCATTTAAAAAGATTAATTTTCGACAAAAAAAAAACAATTTTCAACTGAAGTCAACGAAAAAGTTAATTTTTCAATTTAAAAAATTAATTTTCAGCTAAGTAAAAACAAATTTTCAATTAATGAAATAATTTTCAATTAAAATTATGAATCTTTAACCCAAAAAAACGAATTTTTAACAAAAGAAAAGTTTAACTTTCTTGACTTGTTTAACAGTTGATACATCAACCACAAAAAGATTTTTCAGTCGAGAAAAAAATTTCAACCTAACAGTTCACATCTTCAAGCAAAAATAATCATTTTTAACAAAGAAGATTAATTTTCCAACAAAAAGGACGAATTTTCAACAAAATACATGAATTTTGAACCAAAAACGATAAGTTTGTAAAAATCACGAATTTTCAATTAAATACTATACTTTTACAAATAAAGAAACATTGCGTGTTATTTAATTTTATATTACAATTTAAAAAAATGTAATTTTGCCTCGAAAAAAATCCCCTGACATTTCCAGGCTTTTCCAGATATATTAAAATTCCCTCAAATTTCCAGGCGAGTAGACACCCTGTAATAATATTAAACCTTTTTTGTGAATCAATTATTATTTTATCTATATTTATCAGTCTATCGGAGTTAATAAAGGAGGATCCTTTTTCGCAATAAAAGTAATATTTGTTGTTACAAAAACGAAATTAACATTTTAAAAATAGTTTTTAAAAACCTATATTTGATGAAAACAAGCGAAAATAAAATATTTTTTTTGCCATTTTAATAACAAACTTAAAATGCAATATGTAAAGTTGCGCGGGCTGGAGAGGGGTTCACTTGTCTACTGCGTCACGGCGTAAAATCGGAGTAAGTAGTTTTCTACATTTCTTGTAATATTAATAACTCAAAGTATTCGCTCAACTTTCTTTTCAAGTTTCTTGTGATGTTTTGACACTGGAAAAAATTAAAATGATACGGTAACCAGAATTCGCCCCCCATGTGACTCATCCGTCTTCCGAGAAAATCGCGTTTTGTTCACGGGCAACAGCTTTTTAACCATATTGGCTTCTGCAACGCCAATCAAAACGAAACATAACCTAAAAAGCATGAATGAATCAATTACATAAATATTGAATCAATCCGTAAATAATTATTTATAAATCCACTTGAATTGGTTTCAAAATCTTCTCAAAGCAAAATGAATATCTTATAATGATGTGTCAAAAGAGAGACAATCTTAACCTGATTAAAGATCGTTATAGAGTAAAAAATTTCAAATGTCCCTTTATTCCTTATCTTAACAATAACACACTGTCTTTATTTGTATACATACTAACGTAAATTTTTTATGAATGATTATATGTACATATGACTTATGACAATGCGAATGAGATGTAGGTTATTTGAGAAGATCTGTCTATCATTATGGGTACTACTATTATCTTGTAGGATTATAATTTTCTTTTAAACAACATATTCATCTTTTTACTTTCTTTCGGCAGCTCTCAAATTGAGTGATAATGGATGTAAGTGCAACAGACGATGAGGACGTGTCTTTTCACCTTGGGGAAATGTTCGATAGTTATGAAGAGCTCGAACAGAAATTGGAGAGATTTTCAAAGCAAAGTCTTGTACATTATTGGCGAAGAGACAGTCGGACTGTAAATGGAGCTCACATGAAAACTGCTCGACCTATCAGTGCCAGATTGAAATATTATTCTGTGAAGTATGCTTGCATTTATGGGGGTCAAAAGTTCCTTCCTCGAGGAGCCGGAAGGAGACAATCGCAGTGAGTTTTAATATCAGGATGCACAGTGCACAGTCTTTCCCCTATTCCCCTGCGTTTCCCTTTTTCAAATTCCCCTTTTTCCCTTTCTCTTTAAATATACGGCATTTGAAAACTTAATACTATAATAATAAAATAATATATAACATTTGAAGATCCTTTAGCTAAAATTTAAATAATTATTGTCATTATATTAGGCATATAATAACGCTGAATTTACAACTGATCCGAATGCAATTTTTCGATTGAACACAAATTTAATCATTCTAGAATTACAAATATTTGCAAAAACTACCAAAACTAGCTTTTAACAGTTCGGCCAATCGGGGCCTGTAAAGATTTATCCAAACAAACCTCTTTTTCTTTAATGAAGAAACCTAAGGTTTTTCTTTGAGAACAAAATAAAACCAAAGTTTTTTTATTTTTCATTTTTTAATTAAAACGAGATTTAAAATTGTTTCATCCCTCAGGGTAAAATTTGAAAATATTCGCATAGTTAACACATGTAGTTTTTTTGCACCTATATAATTTTTTTAACAAATACTGTTTTTAGTGTTTAAGCAATTTCAAGTTATAAGCGTTAGAAATTATACAATTTTGATTTTGTAATATTATACAATTTTTAGACGTTTTAAATTCAACAATTTCTGAAACATTAATTGTACATGTAAATTTTACAAGTATAAACAATTTTTAATTGAAGACTTGAAAAATATTTCTATTTAAAATTTAACATTAAGTGACTAACAATATTTATGGAGTATAAAATATTGGCTTCCACGAAAATATTAAACTTACAAAAGTAGGAGTTTTCAGACATATCTTACTAACTAGAATTAATCATTTTTAAGTTATTTAACATTTTTAGAAGTTTTAATGTTACAAAATAAAAACCACGGACATGAACGCACGCTTTGCGCGCGTGCATTTTCTTTCGACGATTTTTTAAAAGAAATTTAATTCAATTTATATTCATGAACTTTAAATGATTTTTACAATAAATATAACGAATATAACGATCTTCTAGAGAATTTTAGCGAATAAAATAGATTTTATTTCAAGGGATTTCTACGGATTTCAACAATTTCAAGAGATATGATATCGCAAAAAAGTTTTGAAGGATTTTGAAGGATTTTTATAAGATTTCATTTCAAACAATTTTAGAACACTTTCATTAACAAAGTTTTAGTTATGGATTCTTAAATAATTTATGATTTTAAGATTATATAAAAAAGGGATATTATCGAATTTCTAAGAAACTTAAGGGAATAATTTAAATTTTATTTCGATGGGTTTCTACATTTTTTTAACCAAATCCATTTATATGAAAGGCATACAAAAATTTAAAAGCTTTTAAGTTATTTTAATTCCAAAGAATTTAGATTCAGAGTTTTTAAGAACTCCTAATATCAAGAAATTTGTTATAGACTTTTAAATAGTTTATGTTTTTAATGTTAGAAAATAAAAATACAGGGACGTGAACACGCATCGCGTACGTGTATTTTATTTCGATGGGATTAAAGAAAAAAAATTTATATCTAAAGAAGTTCAATTGATTTATACATACTTATTTTATTGAATAAAATAAATTGTATTTTAAGGAATTTCAAAGGATTTAAAAAAAGAGATATATGAAAGACGTAGAAAAGTTTTTAAGAATTTGTAAGAGATATTCGTTAACAAAATTAGATCACTTGATATCAAAAAATGTGTTGCAATGGATTTTTAAATACTTTATGTTGTTAATATTAGAATAAAAAAGGTCGCCAACACGCACATCACGCACATGCATTTCATTTCAAAGGAATTAATTAAATATTAATTTCATTTAAATCCAAGGAATTTCAAATGATTGATACTTAATGTGAATGGATTTTATTTATTTTGTTTAAAAAATTGTAGAACACGTAATATTAAAAATTTTCTTATAGATTTTTAAATACTTATAAATACTAGTGCCATGAACGCACGCCTCATACGCGTATGAAGGACAAAAAAATGTAAATGGATTTTATTTATTTTGTTTAAAAAAATTATAGAACACGTAATATTAAAAAATTTCTTATGGATTTTTAAAATTAATTCATAAATTTAATTTATATCCATGACGTTTCAAATGATTTCTACTTATTTTTATAACTTTTTTGACATTTCAAGGAATTTGAACGCATTTCTAGAGAACTTTAGATAATAAATTGAATTTTACTTCTAGGGATTTCTATGGATTTCAACATTTTCAAAGGATATGAAGGACATGACAACATTTCTAAAGATTTTGAGTTATTATAAAACATTTAAAATTTAAAAAAATGTTAGGAATCTAAAAATTAAAAATTTTGATGTTATGGATTTTCAAATATTTTATGTTTTAATATTAAAAATTGAAAATCCAGGGACGTGAACGCACGATTTTCGCGCGTGTGTTTCGTGCTGGTGTAAAATATTTTATTAATGTGCGGAATTAATGAAGGATTTCTAGAAGAGCAATTATTCCTAATTATGAGAAATATTAAGAACATTTAAATATGGTTTATTTAAGAAATTTTATGTTTTATCGGGCTTTTTATATCGCCCTGAATGGACTCTCAACGACCTAAGTTTATCCAATTAAAAAGAAAAAATTCTGATCTAATTTAGACGAAAAGTTGTGTTACTAAACGTTTTAATATACCTTTTGTCTTTCTTGCACAAATATAATTTGTTTATTTTTAATGTTATTTTTCACGATTAAAATGAAAATTGGTACTCCTATCAAACAATGGTTTAAAGCAAATTCGAAGATATAATGTAGACAAACAATTTTGTTACAAAATACGCGCCCTATAAAAAAGTAATTTATATCAAATTTGTCGATTTTTGGTTAATAAGTTTTTTCTGGCCATTTTTTGTATCTTATGTCGAAAATTTTCATGTTATTTTTTACGGATAAAACAAAAACTAAGTATGCTATCAAAAAATGATATGCACTACATTTGTCGATCTTGTTTGTTGAACAACTTCTGTCCATTTTTTCGTATCTTGTGTCTTTTTTTCAACAAAAAATATTTTATATTTTGTACCACTATTTTTATGATTGAAACGAAAACTACGATTCCTATCAAAAATGATTGAAAACTATTTTGGCTATGTATTTTTTTCGTATTTTGCATAGCTTGCATAAAAAATTGATTTTTTTATTTTTAATAACAAATTTTGCTATTAAATCGAAGAATGCGTCTTATCGCAAAACTGTTCATATTGAGATGAACAATTTTGCCTCATTTTTCCATATTGTGTAGTTCTGCTTGAAAATAGAATTTGTGATTTTTCAAAAAGAATTTTCGATGGATAAAAACAGAACTGTGGACAAAAATGGCTGCTTAACGAACTCGTACTTTCTTTTCAGGCCTTTAAACAATGTGCCAAAAGGCAATCCAATCAGATAATTACTTTGAAAATTATCGTGTTTACAGATTACAGCGACAGACTGACACACGAGGTAAAATCCATTTTTCTTAATAAGTGCGACCATAAACATCGAGATTTAATGAAATCGGTGAAACTCAATTTTCAAATAAAACCAATACATACGTTGTGAGATAAGAATGTAAAAATAAATTCTTTAATCACAGAAATCTTTAAAAAATAATTTAGCATTAATTAAAAACTGTGCAATTTCTTATAAAAAGATTATTCCTTTTTTTCTAAATGTAAAAATAAATTGTTAATCTTTTTCTTATTATGCCCTTTTTCCGTGAAAAATTACTATTTTGTTTGGTTTAAAAAATTCGAATTTAATGCAATTTGATTTAAATTTTGTTTAGATCTATAAGGACCAACTGTCCGGCTCATATAATGCTGAGAGCTTCAAAAGACGGGACCAAATTAGAAGTGACGAGTGTAAATAACGAACACAATCACGAGATTTCAGAGGTATTTACATTGTTGATTGTTATCTCATACATTCATGCAATATGCTTATCATCTTCATTCTTTAAATCGACAGGAGTTATTCAAGAATCTTCCCCAGGAACGGAAACTATGCGGAGAAATTAGACAAGAGGTTCAAGATCTCATGCAACTTCACATTGACAGAAAACGATTAAAGGAATACGTCAGATTGCGAACCAATAAAATTCTGCGCTCCAAGGATTTATTCAACATCGCGGCAGCAAACAAACACAAAAACGAAATCACTCCTGAGAGGGCTTATCAGCTTTTTAAAAAGATACATGACATTGAGAAGATGCAGAGTAAGGAGAGCGGGAGAAAAGCTTTTTTGGAATCTGAAGAAGATATGGTGCAAACTATAAAGAGGATGAAGTCAGAGCATGAAGCTGCTAGTTGGGTCCAAGGTGTACGTTTGCTTCAAAAATGATTGCATGATTTATATCGTAGTTTAAATGATTGTATATTTTCTATTTTTATTACAGAATTTATCGACAGAATTGGAAGTTAGTGAAGGAAACGACGGTGATGATTCTTACGGCGATCCTCTGATGCAAGAAGAATCTGTTGATGAAATGAGCAACGCAGAAGGTCAACTAGTTAGTGTCAGAAGAAGTTCTGATTTAATAAGCGTTAATGGAGAAATAGTAGGGGAGTTAGTGATGGAAGACGGCGATCCTTCGGTTATAGTCGAGTCGATTGTGAATGCGGATGAATCTGTTTTTGTTGATGAGAGAGAATTTAATACGTATCCCTTGGCTTCTAGTGTACGCGACAGTCAGTCTCCAACTCAAGAAGGTACACAATTGGAAGTAAAACAATGAAACTTTGAATTTAGACATTTTTTAAGTTTCTGATTATGAATCTAATGTAAAAAATTACAAGATTTAATATGGTGGTTTACAATTACAAATTTTTGTCAAAATTTAATGAAACTTCGTATTTAGAGGTTCTCAAGATTGCTGATTGTCAGTCTGAAGTCAGAAATAAAAAACTCAATACGCAATTGAACTGCAATTGAACTGCAAATTAAAGCATTCAAAATTTAGTGGTACGACTGAAAAATCATGAAAAATAAAATTCCCGGCATTATGAAATATCCGACACTATAAAATTTCCAATGCAGGACATTTTCCGAATTTAAGTAATTTATAAAAAATTGCTTTAATAATAAATAATTAAATAACAAATATTTTCAACTGATTCCATTTCAAATCATGCAATGAGGTCAGCATGAATTTTTCAGAATATTTTGGCATAAAAGTATGTTATTCTACACTCAAAATGAAGGAACACGTGTTTCACCGTTTGGCTGAAAAAATTGTTTTTGAGGAATGGTGAACTTTTGAAGATAACCTTACAATTTCAGCTCTATCAAATGATCCAAGAAAACTATCTAAATTTTCAAAATTGAGAAAATGGCGGGAGTTTTTCTGAAAATTTTGAAAATAGCTTTTCTTGAAAAGGCCACCCTTAAAATCAATTTTTCGTGGATTATTGATGATATGGACTACATATTCTCCAAATTTGGCTTTTCGTAAACTATTTCTTCCTCTTGAAAAAAAACATTTTTCGAACAAACAATTGTTAATTTTTTCAAAAATTACCGAAGAAAGGAGTAAATATCAAGGCAAAAAGTTGTTTAGATATGAATTTTCTTTAAAAAAGCATTTTTAACTTTTTTAATATCTGGCACCACATCAATTTATATACTTATGAAAAAACACGAAAAACCAATAAAAATAAAAAAATTAATCCATAACATATACACCTGCAAGAGCGATGAGTGAGTGAGTAACACAAATGTTCAACCCCTTTCCGATGAGGTAGAAGGTAGGTCTTTTCCAATAGATTCTACGAGAGACGTTATGGGAGGTGAAAAATGGTCAAAATTGCAAATTTACCCCTCTTTCACCCTCGAATCGCCAGATTGCCGGATTTTTGCCAGATTTGGTCGATTATCTCGGCAAATTATGGGGTTTCGAAAAAAACACAAGAGGCAAATTATTTTTCGAGATAATCGAGAAAATGTGTTAACGCGCACGATATATCTATATACAGTGCATATAGCTATAGATATATGCAATTGCATGTTATTATCACAATTGTCGATTATCTCAGACATTAATGGGTTTTCGAAAAAAATACAAGAGACCAAACTTGTTTAGAATTCAAAAATACACAACTTTTGTCCGAAACATTTTTTGAAAAAATCACTCATTTTCAAGCTATCTCGTATTTTTAGCAAAAATTTTCAAAATTATTTTTAAAAATGTTTTAGACAAATGTTGTGTATTTTTTAATTTTAAACAAATTTGCCTTTTATGTTATTTTATAAAAACGAATACTTTCTGGAATATCCATAATCCATAATATACTCCCGCAACGATCATCGGAGAAAGATAGCGAAAAACCGCCTTCTCTTGGGACACCCCCCCCCCCCTTCTAGTAACAAAAGTTAAAAACACGGGGCTCTGGGGAAAAAATTGTCAATTTTTTTCAAATCTGGGTGAAGCCACTGACATATAAATACATATAAACATACATAAATAAATACATATTTGTGGTTTCATATATTAAAAAAGCGAAAGAAGCTGTGTTAAAGGGAATTAATTTCTAAGCATTTTTTTCCTTGATATTTAATCCTTTCTTGGGTATTTTTGGAAAAAATTACAATTTTGATTTTATTCGACAAATGTTTTTTTAATAGGAAGAAACTGTTTACCAAAATCAAACTTGAAAATATATATACTTCGTCCATATCATTGCCAATCTACAGAAAAAAAATGTTAAAGGCGACAGATAGAACTAAGAGTTACTTATCACGCGAAAAAAAAACCAAACGAATATGTATATTTGGTAAAAAACTGCATCGTTTTGAAAAATATTTTGGCAATTTTTTTTTAAATTGTAAGGTTATCTTCAAGAGCTAACCATTCCTGAAAAAAATTTCAGTCAAACGGTGAAACACGTGTTCCTTTATTTTGAGTGGTTAATAACATACTTTCATGCTAAAATATTCTGGCCTCATACAGACCTCATTGCATTATTTGGAATGGAATCAGTCGCTCAAAAAATAAAAGTATTTTATTTTATTGTTAAACAATTTCCTAATTGTTTAGATTCGGAAATTTAATAATTCGCGAATTATTTATTGTCGGAAATTTTCTAATTTGGTAATATCATAAACTGACGAGAATTTTATTACTCGGCAATTTTAAATTGTACGCAGCTTCTATTTTTAGATTTATTATTTTTCGAATATTTTCTTTTTCGGGAACTTTATTTTTCCGTACATTTTAGTCTTCCCTGAAAATACATCTCTTTTGGTATAAATTTAATCTTTTTTTATTAAAAATAATTGATATTTGGTAGAAACATGAACTATTTGGTTCATTTTATTAACTGAAATTTTAATTATTACATTTTTGGTCCAAAAAGGTTAATGTTTAGTTGGGATTTAAAGTACATAGGTAGAAATTAATGTATTTCTTAAAATTTTGTTTTTTCTGGATTCGTAATTAATTTTTTTAACTGAAACTTTAACTAATTTATTTTCGTTTGGAAATTGAACTTTTTAGTTGCTAATTCATGCATTTGTCTAAAAATTCGTATATTTGGTTTGAAAATTAATTTTTTTTTGTAGAAATTTAATTTCTTGGTTAATAATGCATCTTGGGTTAAAAATTAATCTTTTGTGGTTCAGGATTCAACTGTTTTGTTGAAAATTAATCTTTTTTGTAGAATTGAACCAGTTTTGATTTAAAATTACAATCTTTTTTAATTGAAATATCAATTATCACATTTTTCATTGAGAATTCGTTTCTTCCGGTTGAAAACTTTACTATTTAGTTGAAAGTTGGACTACTTTGTTAAAAATGTATTTTATTTTAGTTGAAAATTTAATCATTTTAACTATTTATTTTTTAATGTTAAAATTGATTAATTTTTTTATTTTTAACAGATTAAGAACCATATTTTAAAATCAATTATTTTTCAGTGTGTTAAGCTGGAACTTCAGTTCGAATGTAAAAAATCATTAATTAATTAATATTAATTTATATTTACAGTTTACCAACTTAAAACTTATTTGTTCAAAAATTTTGTATTTCAATTTTTTTGTATTTATTTTTTTTTGTATTTGAAGTTTTAATTGTTAAAGCCTTCTTCTGAGGTAAATAATAAACTTAAACGTTAAAAAAGTTGAAAATTAGACATTTTTGTTTGAATCGCACGAAACTAAATGCTTAGAGATTTTCAAGATTTCTGATTATGAATCCGTCAAAGTTACAAAAGCCAATATGCCAAATTCAATATGGCGAATATGAGACAAGAATTACATTCGATAAAATAATGTGTTTTATATATCAGATTTTTCTTTAAAACGCGGTATTTTTTCCTACTGCTTTTTTTCCGATTGATTTTTTTTTATTGATTTTTTAAAAAATTCTTGATAATGTTCCTAATTTGTTTTTATCATCATCTGAACCCTTTGGATTTTCAAATAAAAGCTTCTGACAAAAGTAAGTAAAGGCTGGTTAGAATAATCATTGCATGTTTTTGTAGTATTGTCTCCAATTACGCGATCCGCAGAGGACAAAGTAAAAGAAGGAAACTCGTCTCGTCCCCTGCAAAAGGTCGTGTCAATCCATTCGTCACCTGAACGAAAATCGCCCATTCCAATCGAGGAGTCAGAAAAAATATGGTTGATGAAAGGAGAAGGAAAAATAGATTCGGAAGTAGATAGTAATGCGGAAAGTGAAACGAATAGAGTGAAATCTGGGGGAAATAAAGCCGAGATCGAAAGTCAGGATATCGTTATTTCTGAAGATGAAGGACACCAGTTGCTGAACGAACAGTTGGCGGTCCTCAAAGCTGAGCAGGAAAAACTTTTTCATGAGACTGAGATGTTGAAATTGAAGAAGGAAAAACTGAGACTGGAAATCAAACTCTTGCAGTCGAAAGTAATGGAAGAGAGTAATGACGTTTCTCATTATATTTTCGTGCCTTAAGTGAATTGTAAACTTTGGTTATTATATTTTTAGAGAACTTGAGTTTATGAAGATCTGTGTAAATTTCAAATTGTAGACGCACAAGCGTAAAAATCGTTGCTTCGGGGTGACGATTTTAATGGGGTTGACTTTTGTGAAATTATTTATCGAAGGATATTTTGTGCTTTCTAAAATAACGAAGGCATCTTTTTGTTGTCGATCTACGATTCTCTTGTTATGAAAATCTGATTTTGATTTATTTATTGATTCATATAAGAATGTACTTTTTAAGTCGACGCCTCTCAGAATTATTAATTATATTCCAACTTTGTTCAAATATATTATAAAAGTTTGTATGTTTCAATAACGAGATGTTTAATTCGAAAGCGAATCGAACAAACTTCAGTAAACAGTTATTATTATAAATAAGTAAGTTCTAGTTTTAGTGAATTATGAAACAGAAGTATAAAATATTTTTCACTGTCACGAAAGCTGTTATGATATTGAGAACTTGTGATTCAAGTATATTAATAAATATATATAGGAATAGTTTCGATAATAATAGACTGTGTAATAAATTATTTTTAACATATTCTTTTCATTTTTTGTTATTTCCAATTTATTTTTAATATTACAACACTGATAGCAGGCTTCACACTCTTCCCCTTTCCCCTGTTTTTTGGAAACTTTCCCTTTTTCTCGTTTTTCGCTTAAATATTTTTGCCTGAAATTATCTTGGTTTTAGTTTAAAAGTCTATTGTTATATTTTTGGTTACGATGTTATCCCTTTTGGTTAAAAATTCGACTATTTCGTTACAAAATTAATTATTTTCTTGAAAATTCAACTATTATATTCAAAAATGGAAATGCAACAGTTTTTGGTTAAGGTTCAATCATTTTTCTTTGAAAATTTTATCATTTGGTTAAAAATTCATTTTCTTAAATTAATTTTTCCTGGTTCAAAATTAACTTTTTTGTCGAAAATTCCTTTTTTTTATTTAAAATTAATGTTTTTATTGAAAGTGAAACTGTCTTAAGAAGAATCATTTTTTAATTTCCAAGTTCAACAATTTGTTTGAAAATTAAACTGTTTTTGGTAGAACATTAATCCTCCTAGTGAAAAATTTGACCATTTGGTTGAAAATGCATATTCGTATATTGAAAGTTCAACAATTATGTTGAAAATTCGTCTTTTTTGAAAGATTAACTATTTAATATAAAGATTTGTGAAACCAAAAGTTTTAACTTTTGATTAAAGATTAACTATTTGTTTTGAATACATCGATTCGGTTGATAACAATTTTTTAAGTTTATAATTCAACTACCCGGTAGAAAATTCATCTTTTTTGGTTGAAAATTTCACAGCTTTGTTAAAAATAAACTGTTTTGGTTGACGGCTAACTATTTTGTTTACAATTGGCATTTTTTTGTATTCAACTGCTTTATAATAAAAAAAAATAATTATTTTTTGTTTGAAATAGCAGCTATTACATTTTTGGTTGCAAATTCATGTTTTTTAGTTAAAAATTAATCCCTTTGGTAGCAAATTAAACAATTTTGTTTATATTTATTTTTTTTTATAAAAATTAATTCCCTTAACTAAAAATTTAACTATTACATTTTTGGTTGAAAATTGATTTTTAGTTGAAAATTTTACTATTTCGAATCAAAAGTCACCTTTTTGTTTGAAAATTCAACTATAATTTTTTTTTTAATTCATTTGATTCATCATTTTAGTTCAAATTAAACTTTACTAATTTTTGGTTGAAAGTATTGATTTTTTAGTTTAAAATTCATATAATTTGTTGAAAATTTGTATTTTTTGGTAGAAAGTTAATCTTGAACTAAAAAATTGAACCATGCTCTTGAAGATCAGTCTTTGGTAAAATTAGACTATTTCTGATTCAAAATAAAAATAGTTTTTTTTTTTTAAATATCAACTAAAAAAAAAGTTTTTTGGTTAAAAACTAATCTTTTTGGCGGAAAATTAAACTATACTTCACAAATATTCAACCAAAAATGGTTAAATATTCGTAGTTTCAATGATTAAAAAGTGATTGTTTTAAAACGATTACTTTTCAACTAATGAAAAACCTGTTTTCACCAGCATAGCTGAATTTTCAGTAAAAAAATATGCATTCTTGACAAAAAATGTAATATATTTTCAACAAAAACATTTTGATTTGAATAATAAACATTTTAATTTAACCAAAAAGACGAAGTTTTCAAAAAATAAATGAATTTTCAATCAAATGGTTGAAGTTTCTACTAAAGAAGGTCAACATTTTCAGTTTAAAAAATTAATTTCCATAAAAATAATAAATTAAAAAAAATCAAATTAATCTTTGGTTGAAAAATCAACTACACTTTGTTAAAAGTTGAACTTAATAATTTGTTAAAAATTCATTTGATTGTTTGAAGATTCGTCAATTCAGATCAGATTCAGTTAATCTATTTTTTTTTTAGTTGAAAAGTTATATATTTCGCTCAAAATTCGTCTTTTTTAGTAGAAAATTTAATATTCTTGGATAAAAATTACTTTCTAGGTTTCAAAATTCATTTATATCTTGGTTTATGGTCTGAATAAACTATTATTATATTTATATTTTGAGAATTCATCTCTTTTGGTAGAAATGTAATTTTTTGTATAGAAAGTGTTCTTTTCTGAGTTATGATTGCTGATTTTAGTTAAAAATTATATTATTTTGTTGAAAATTCGACTTCTTTACTATATTATTATATTATATTTATTACCTTATTTATTTAAACTATTTAAATGATTATTAAATATTCTATTTTAGACAGAAAAAAAAAGATATTTTAAATCCTTTTTGATACATCTTTGATAATGTACGTACGTTGAGTTTTATAGATACACCCGTTAGATGTAATGAATAGTATATTTTTATCAGATTTTCGCGTTTGAATTCGAAGCAGACGCTCGAATTAAATAAGGAAGTTTTTCAATTTTATGACTTTTCGCAAATAAATAAACAATGAAGTGACAAACTTTAACGGTATTTTTCATGAATATACAATACTTTTAAACGTCCCCGTTAACAGAAGTGTCTATAAATTTGGATCTTCTGCATGTCTGTGATTTTGTTGTAAAACTTATAGGTTAGGTAATGGACTATTGAAGAAATAAATTAGCCTATATATCAATCAAAATGTTCAAACAGCCTCTAAAACTAATCACTACAAGCAGCCTAAATGTAATTAGCGGTAGGTAGACAAATAATTATGAATATTTATAATTTTATTTCAATTTAACGATATATTTAAATTTGAGGATTGAGATAACCTCCCAATTTTTCTCTCATCTTACACCCGATTTACTTCCATTTAAATCATTGGTAAAACTTTGTTATATTATACAATTTGAATTAAATACTGTTTTTTAATTCCAATTTTTATACTTTTTGTGAAAAGTTTAGATTTGTAAATTATTTGGAAGCAATGTATATTTGTTCCAAGAAGGAAATGTGGTTTATGTATCTTCTATTTCCTGGCATGAGATAAACTGCTTAGAATAATATTAAAAAATATTCTAATATGTTGACATATTTTCAAGGTTTTACCAAATTTAGCTACTCTTTTCTTATTTTGCCTACGTTCAACAAAATAAGTTTAAAAAATATATTATTAAGAGAACAAAATTATAAAAGTTGAAATGAATGTCATATAAAATAATTTTGAATTAGTTTATCTTCGACAAGAAGCCTCTTGTTCAACTACGACTGCACCAGTGAAAAAATGGAAGTGGGATTTAGTAAGCGCAGTTTGTTTAGAACGTCATCCAATTGTTACAAAGCCAATGACTGATATTGAAAAGAGGTTTCAAGAATCTCTAAACCAAATCGAATTCGAAAATAGTTATAAGTCCGATCATGAATTGAGAGTAGAACATGACAATAAGCTAAAAGGTCAACCAGTCAATGATGACACCGAAATAACTATTAAACAAACTGCTCAAGATTTCGAAGATGCTTGTAAAGAGGATTTTGACAAATTTAAGTTCGCTTCCAGAATAACAGGTAAGTTTTTATAAGTTCAGGGTTGCTACAAGTCAAGGAAAACACTCTTTCTCCTATTCCCCCTTTCTAACAGATTTCCCCCCTTTTCCGCTTTTTTAAAGAAACCTTAAATTTTTCTCATTTTTGCACCTGAATGCAAAGTCAGTTAGTAGAACCCAAGAAGAAAATCTAACTATTCTTGGTTTAAACTTAATTCTTTTCATTTAAATTTTATAAATATTTTTGGTACAGAATTCATCTCTTTTTGACTTTTTGTTAGAAATTCTACTATGTGGTTGAAAACTTATTTAATTATTTTCTTGAAAATTCATTTTTTTTTCTGAAAGGGCATATTTTTTTGCGGAAATTAAAGTACTAGTTTCAAAGTTAAACACACATTTCAACAAATAATTTTTTTGGTTAAAGATTTGACTATTTATTTAACTATTGTGCTGAACATTCGTAATTTTGGGTTAAAAATTAATTTCCTCAATTAAAAATGTAACCATTCAATTTTTAGATGAAAATTGATCTCTTATTTTTATTTTTGGATATTATCTCTTATTTTATTTTTTATTTTTGAAAATATATAAGTTGAATATTTAGTTGAAAATTAATATTTTCGGGTCGAGCATTAAATTTTTTGTAGAGAATTTGTTTTTTTACATAAAAATTCAAAAATTTAGTTCAGGTTTTTTTTATCAAATGAAAAATCTTTCTTAGTTGAAAATTCGTCTTTTTTGGTTGAATTTAGAGTTTTTTGGTTTACAATTACATTTTTTGGGTAAAATATCGACTATGACATTTTTATTTGAAAATTTATCTTTTTTTGTTGGATTTAACTATTTTTTATTTGAAATTAAAATCATATTTGGTTTGTAATATCAACATCACATTTTTCGAAGAGAATTCATATTTTTCTATTGAAAATTTAATTATTTACTAAAAGATGATCTCTTTGATTGTAAATTTAAAACCCCTGTTGACATTTTTTAAATTAACTTTTGTAACAAAATATAACTAGTCCACCATTGATTGATAATGTAACTTTTTAAATTAAAAATTCCACTATTTGGTTAAAACTGTTTTGTTGAAAATACATCTTTGCATGTGGAAATATCAACTATTTCGATAAAAATTAAAATGTTTTCTTGAAAATTTAATTACTTTGTAGAAATTGCAACTCGGAAATTTTACTGTTTCATTCGTCTTCTTTATTTAAAAATTCAATTACTGTTTGACAATGTATCTTTTTTAGTTGAAAATTCAACTATTTTATTTGGAAATACAACTTTGCAGTTGGAAATATCTATTATTATTTTCTTCTTCTATTTTCTTTATAGTTAATTTATTTTGCTTGGAAGTTCAACTATTTGGTTGAAAAATCATCTTTCTAAATTGAAAATTAACCTTTGTTGGTTGAAAATTCAACTATTTTCTTGAAAGTGCAATATATTTTAATTTGGAATCTTGAGCGTTTCATATTGATTTTATATAGATTTTATATAATACCCTAGTTTTATTTAAATAAATTTATTCCTCTATTTTCCCTGGTTTTTTGTTGTTGAGGTTTTTGGACTTTGAAATCTGACTGTTGTCACTAAAAGTGTGTAAGATACATTTAGAAAGAAAGGTATTTTTGCATTAAAATTATTGATATCCTAGGTTAATGGTTGTTTTTATACTTAAAAGAAAAATGTATGACTGTTAAGGAAAATAAAAAATTGACCAGGGAAAATTCAGGGAATTTTGACATTGGAATTTGGTAGGAACACTGAAATTAGAAACTTTTACCAAAAACAGAATTTTAAACAGATAGCCTTTAAATAAACTTGTTTTGATGCAGAAGCGGATGGGAAAAAAATTACGAATTCATTGAAGCGAAAGCTGGATAGTACTTTACTTTTGTTGACTGAACAAAAAAGAGGGACTGAATTATTATGGCTTCCTCCACAAGGAATCAGAAATGAAGGAGAAACAATGAGACAAGTCTGTTAAAATTCAATAGAAAATATGTGTAATTCCAAACTAGATATTTTATTTCAAAAAATATAAACTTTGAAAATTTATCTTTCAGGCAGCAGAAAGGGCTCTGGTCGACACCTGTGGGAGCGATTTAACAGTAAAATTTTATGGAAATTCACCTATTGGTTTCTATAAGTACCTTTATCCAAGAGCAAAAAGAAGTGAGGGTTCTGACGGTGCAAAAGTGTTTTTCTTCCTAGCAAAATACGAAAAAGGAACCGTTCCAGAAAAGTTAAACCACCAATGGCTCGACAGAAAAGAGCTCACTGAAATCTTGCACAAGGACATCCGAAAATGTGTATTTCAGTTTTTGATACCCGAAGAGTCGAACTAGTCTTGCAATTTTACAGTGATTCAATTTTTTAATTGCGTAGATCCCATGTGAACCATAGATTGTCAACAATGATTTCTAAGAGTGTAAATATACATAAAGAGATACCATTTGCTATTGCAAAGATTCTCTTCAAAATCGCATTTTCTTGACAGTCATAATTATAAAATTAGGGGAAAAATTATCCTTCTTTAAGAGAAAATATATCGGACTTTGGTTTTATACAGGCACTTTATTATGTACAAATCAACTGTTTTTGCCTACTTTGATTAATAAGTATTTCTAGAAACGATCCCCTCTGTAACGTCCTGTGTATTTTGTGTTTGCTCGAACTTCTCTTCCTTGCCTCTGTCGCCGTTCTTTCTTTTCCAGGATCCAGTTTCTGCTCTTTTTGATCGGTTTACCTCTCGCCTTTTTCATATGTTCTCTGTGGACAAAATTCCAGGGTGTTTTTTTTTTCATTCGATACAAACTATTTTGAACTTATGATTTTATAGAAACGGAACTAGTATTGTAATTTCAATTATGAAGAACTTACCTTTTTGAACTATAATTAACATGATTGCTGTCTTCTCCAGTGCCCAAGGCCTTAGGAAGTGGCATAGCACCGCCAGTCATTAATACCAAAAAGAATTTCTTCGCCTTCGTACTGTTTGGAAAATCAATGACGACACCTCCGTAAAAACCAGCCTTTGTAGCCTGCGTTGTCACTAATTCAATTTGATCGCTGTTCTCTGGGTAAAATTGAAAAACTGCCCTTGCTGTTCGCGACAAAGAGGCGAAGAGGGTAGAAAAGAATTTGTAAAGTCTTTTTACGGGATTGTGCGAAGTTTTGTCTGCGTTACAAAGCCACTGCAAGGCCGAAATGCTAACTGCTCCATCAAAACTTCCCGCTTTGAATGGCATTCCCTGGCCCATGTCAGTTAATACCAAGTCTCCTTCTACTTCTCTTTCTACAGCAACGTCTGCGAAAAGGAATAAATAAACATATGAAAGATTACCAGGGTCTCTACCTGACCGAGAAACCGGGAAAAGACCTGGAATTTCGTTCACCCGGAAATGACCACGAATTTAATGTCTGAAAATGACCGCAAATGTAAAATGAATATTAAAAATGTTTTGATATTTTATTCCGCTCAGTTTGTTCAATCACGAAATGAACAATGAAAAAACCTTTACTCTCGATAATAACGATGATATAAGTGATACTGTTTGAAGTTCTTTTTATTCATGCAAATTTTTAAAGTCTTTGAAATTGTAAATGTACAAATTAATAAATAAAATAGAGATTTACGTTAAAAAAACTGTAACCCAGGGTGGCCGTTTTCATCAAAGAAAAAAATTCCCCGTCATTTCACGGATCGAAGACATTTTTCACGGTCAAAGAAATTGAAACAACTGAACTCTAAAGTTAAAAAGTTTTTAATTTGAATTAATAAAAACTGAGCTGCAAATTAGAGGACTCAAAGTGGAGCTCTTGAATTTTAAACTTTGAGAACTGAAATTGAAAATTGTTTATTTCAAAAATGTTGTATCCAAATGCTCAATGATTTACACGTATAAAATGGAAGCTACTAAACAATTTTTTCAACTAACAATTTTAAATTAAATTCAGTTAAATTTCCAAATTAAACATTTCAAACTTCTATAAATGATAGAGTTCAATGACTCAGATTCAATTCCAAAAATATAAATCCACTTTATCATTTTCAATGCTCTGAATTGAATGCATTTACGATTTTTTTTTAATTATATCATTTTACGCAATTTTAAGCTAGAAACATTAAAAAATGAACGATTGCATTTTTTTATAAACTGAACACTTCTTAAATTAAAAGTTATTTTTATTTTAAATAGTTTAAAAATCATTAAAATTTTATTTCAAAATCTTGAAACATTTACATGTTGTTTGAATTTTTTTCAAATTTCAAATTTTTTTTAAAAACGTCTAAACATCTTTAAAAATTATCCGAAATTTTCCTGAACTTTTTTGTTTAAATCCTGCTAAATTCAAAAATTTCCCTTAAAATCTTCCACAATCATTTTTTTGTAATTTTGTAAATGTTTCTAAATTGTTTTTACATACTTTCTTTTTTATTCTTCTGAGGCTTTTCAAAATTCTTAAAAAGCTTTCAAATTTTTTGTTCGACATCTGCCAAAATCTATATTTGGTTTCGAATTAGGCCATAGACTGTTCGTACGAAATTTTGGTACGAATAGCCGTATTTCGTCGATACACGTAGACACTTCGCTTAAATTATTTAAAATCATTTCAAATTTTAAAGTAATTTTGAATTTTTGCAAAACTTCTAAATATCTTATCAACTAACTTGAGTTTTTTCTAAAAATAATAGATGTTCAATTTTTATTTATACATAAAAATTCAACAATTTGACTTACAAATACAATTTTTTTTAATAGAACAATTAAAATTGGAACGTTCAAAGTTTTGTTTTTAATATTTAATTTATGGTTACTGATTTTTAGAGAACAATCAGATATTTCTAAATATTAAGTAATTGTTCTTTTTCATAATTGAAAAATTTTCAAATTGCATGGTTTAAAACTGGAATATTCTAGAGCAAAACAATATTTTAAATTTAATAAAAGCCTTTTAAATCTTAAAAAAATCCTTTAAATCCTTTAATCTTAAAGTACAATTCAATTTGGAAAATGAATTATTAATTTATATTTACAGTTGATCAACTAAAAATTTTTTTTTTTTAAATCAAAAATCTTCGATTTTAAACGCCTCTTATTTGCAATTGTTTAAGTCTTTAAAACGTTTGAAATTTTAAATCTAAGATAAACAATTTTTTAAGTGAAAGACTTTCGAATTGAAAAAAGAAATTCACTGTAATTTTCCAGTTTTTCCGGTCTCATAAAATTTTTGGTTTCCCGGCCCAGCGGCCACCCCGGTAATTATGATTTGGAATAGGGGATTTTGGAAGAGATATCTGTAATTCTGAATTTAAAACGGGAATTTTCTAAAAGAATTAAAGCATATTCATGGAGTTCTACGAAGTTATTCTTTTTTTGTACTATTTTTTTGGCGCTAAAGTTAAAATGGCAGTGTCAACCAAAATTCCGATAGAAATGTCAAAATAGTAGAGTTTATCTACTTCATATATAAATCTCAACCTCGAAAGTTGTTTTTCCAAATCTAATTTTAGAACTTTTGAATAGGGATGAAAACAGAAAATTGTAGTTGCTAAAGTGTCGACAAAAATTTGTAACTATTCGCAAATTTTGATAATAATGCTTCTTTTCTTTAAAAACATTGTGTTTGTTATTAAATTCCTTAAAAAGTTTTGCTATTTCTTCTTCTATTTAATTTTGATAAAATAAATTTTGATTGAATATTATTTTCACACCTATTCATTTTTACATTGTAGGCTTTACAAATTCAATTTTCAAATTCAAAACTTTGCAGTGCTTCCATGGAATAGAAAAAAGTTTTTAAAAAGAATAAATCTACTCGCCGGCGTGACTTCAATTATTGTCCAATTCAATTTCAAATCAGGCAAAATGTCAAGAAGAGTCTACAATCAGTCGAAGATTATCTGAGAATTCTCGAGAATTGACAGTTTTTTCAAAATGCAGCATTTTTCGAACGAGCATAAGTGTTCAGTATTTTCTTTATTTTTACGTAAGAATTCTTGATCTTTCAATGGAACTCAAACAAGTTTTTAAAATTTGAAAAGTGAAAAAGTAACGGCTGTTTTTCTAAAATAACTTTAAACGATTTTCTCAAAAACCCCATTTTTTTAAATAGCTGATAATATGAACCCCGTATTTGGTAAGTTTTATTCTTAGTAAACTACTGCTTTATATTGAAAAAATAATGATTTTGGGATCTCTTGCTCTTTTGTGATATTTTGTATCGTTTACGAGAAAACATAAAAAATTATATTTATAATATTTTTAAAAAGTTTCTCCTTATATAAGGAAGGCATCCTGTCAGTCTCATCAGGGCTTAACCATACCTGAGGCCTATGCAAAATATCACAAAAGAGCAAGATGTATATTGTGTAGAACTTTTCGAGGTGTGTAAACTTGTATGTAAACCTTTTTCTGTGCCTGTCGTTATTTCCGAGAAATATTCCAAAATTCGATTTTTTCAAAATAAAATTTTTTCAATGTGAAGCAATACTTTATCAATAACGACGTTTATGAGACATGTAGTACATACCACCAGCTATTTTTACCAAAAAATTAAAATGTTAAAAAGTGGTGTTTTTGAGGAAATCCGCTTTCAATCTATTTACAAAAACAACCGATTTTTCGTAATTTTTCAAATTTTTATGTGATCAACTGAAAAAAGTACTTGGAACAGTAAATTTTCAATTGGAACTACAATTTTCACTTGGAAATGGAAGTTTTCGAAAAGAAATATGATTCTGATTTCGAACAGAAAATTTTCGAAACAAATTTATGATTCTGTTTTGAAAGGGAAATTTTCCAAAAAAAAAACACAATGTGCCTGGAAATAAGAAATTTTCAAGAAGAATTGTAGTTTTTATTCGGAGCAGTGAATTTCTTAAAGGAACTGGAACGGACAATTTTCAAACAAAATTATGATTCTGATTTTAAGCAGGATATTTCCAACAAAAAAGCAAAAGCCTAACACAGAATTTTCGAAAAGAATTATGATTTGGACCAGGTAATTTTCGAGAGAAAAAACAATAACTCTGACATGGAACAATTCTGACTTGAAAAAAGGAAATTTTACAGAAGAATTATAATTCCTAATTAGAGCAATGCATTTTCCGAAAGAATTTGCATTTTAACTTGGAACGGGGAATTTTCGAAAAGAATTAAAATTTAGAGTTAGTCAAATATATTTAGTTAAATATTACGCCTGGTAGACACTCCATTGACATAAATTAATAATGATCTAATTATAAAGACACTTACTCAACATAGCGGAGGAAATGTCAATTCCTACCCAAACATGTCCTTGATCATCTAAAACACTACCACTGAGACCAGATCCGCATCCAATATCTAAAAGGAAGCAGGGTTCATCCTCAGGCAACAAGAGAAGTTCCACGGCTCTTTCACACATCTGTACTTGAATGTCGATCATCCGAGAGCTAAAAATTTATAAATTAGCTAATTGTAACATTGAAAAAAGTAAAAAAAAAACATGGATATAAGTCGCATTTACTTTTGAGTATATTTCCGAGCCTCTGCCTCATTGTAGAACTGAAATAACGATAATACATATAGTATAAGTATTGTGAATTTGTTATAAGCGTTATAAGCCATGTTTACACTGAACAAGCAATGAAATACACAATACGGTTTACTTAAGAGTTTTAACCTAAAAATGGGCAAATCACAGTTTATTAATTTTTCTGCTTTCAATCATTTGTAAATATTTCTCCACGCAAAAGTACAACAAATTAGAAGAGCTGAAATTTATCGAAATAAGCAAACATTCAAAGTCTTAAATTGTGTTACATTCAATTATATATTTCCATACTTACTAACTCAGGAGGTGCCAAATGTTCTGGTCGACGAGACATTTTTTAATTCTAATTTTTTAACTCGAGTAATTCTGCGTTGTTAAACGTCAAAGAGATACACGTGCTCACATTTACTCGCGTTCTCACAAAAGGTTATGTTTTGGGTTGACAACAATGAAACGATAGTGCTGATCTCTAGCGGAAAATTAGATTTGAAATCTCTATTTTTAATACGCAATTTTTAAATAGAAATCATTTTTAAAAAGCAATACAAAATAATTAAGAATCTATACTGAGTGTTCTTCTAGGTTTCACGCTTCTCTGAATCTTTTTTACCAGCTTTCTTTCCATTCAATCAAAACTTTAGATATGTCTCATCCAGCTATTATCGAATTGAATTTTCACAGAGTGCGCTGTCATAGTTTTTTTTTCAGTATTTGGCGGGGCAACAAAGCCAACGGGGTGCAAAACATTTCGGGTGCAATAAAAGTCACAAAAATACCTTTATATGACGTGAATTAGTGCATCATGTTTGTTACAAATCTTCAGAATGAGTTTTATAATGTAGTACAGGGAAACGTACGTATACATTTTTTATTTTTGAGAGTATTTTTCTTATTTTTCAGGCATGTTGTGTGAGGTTAAGTAACGGCTATTTGCACCTTGCACCCCTTTTTCTTGATATAAGAAGCCTAGTTTCAAACAGCGTTTGACTTACAATTTCTCCCTTTTATTTTGGAGATTGTTTTCGACTTTCACAAGTTAAATTTATCTTATTTGGAAATATAGACTCTTCTTGTACAATGGCCAAATTGAAAGGCTAATGTTCCATTCATTTTTATTTCTTTGTTTTATTTATTGTTTATATACAGAAAATTGAATATTGCCTATGGAAGAGATTTGTCAACAGTGTAAACAATATTTTGATTATTGTTTTTTTCCTGTGTTATAGGAAGATTAAAACTTTCGTTCCAAAAATTCATGCTTGATTTATTATTATATGATTTTTTATGGTTTTGAGAAACATTGAATAATATTTCATTTTACGAAATTCTATATTTTTTATTTGAAATGGTGTCGAGTGTAAAATATGATTTTTCATAAATTTATTTAATTTTACACTTTAAAAATACTTTAATTTTATTTTAAAAATTCCCAAGGTTTGCGAAAGATTTGTGTAATGATTGGAGTGACGTTAATTAAATTTGAGATTTAAAAAATACATAAAATCTTGTTTAAAGCTATTTTAGGGTAAACTTTATCTCATGTGTATTACAATCTTAAAATATATATGGATGGTGTAGACAAAATTATGTAGAATTTTGAGGTTAGAGCAGGAAACTGAAACCACTGAATCTGTGAGAAATGACTCAGAATTTTTCAAAACCAGACGAAAATGGGAAATTTTAGTGCATTTTATTGTATTTTAATATTATAGTTCTTAGCGTATTCAATCGCTTAAAATGGGTTGTCGTTAGGTACTTAAATTTTTTTACATTTAATTTCAGCGTTGCCTTCTTCTAGTAAATTTTGACGTGGATGCAATTTGTGCATCTAAAATTTTACAAGCACTATTCAAAAATGATAATGCTGTTTACACATTGGTCCCTATTCAGGGAATTGAAGAACTGGTGGAAGCCTACAGAGATAACATTGAAGAGGTATTTTCGCCAATCTTATTACTCAAATAAAATAAGTAATTAAGTCAGGGTGTCTACCCTACATCGATAATCTAAGAAACGAGGAAAATTCAGGGAATTTTTTCAAGAGTGTGCTTAATTTTTTGTTTATTACAATATAAAATTGAGTAACAGTGGTTCTTAATAAGTAAAATTAGCTTTATATTACTGTATTTAACTATTTTGGTGAAAATTTGTTTTTTTTTGTTTGTTTGAAAGTAATTTTTTAAGCTGATATAACCATTCTATTTTTGTTAAAAATGGATCGTTTTTAGTTGAAAATGCATGTATTTTGTTTAAAAAAATTTTTTTTTGTAAAAAATTTGTCTTCTGGTAAAAAGTTCATCTTTTTGCTTTAAAATTCAAAAGTTTGTTTGCAATTTTTTCTTACTAAAATTTAAGAATCTTCCTTAGTGGAAAGCCAACTCTTGTTGAAAAGGCATCTTTTTTGGTTGCAACATCAACTACAATATTTTTGGTTCAGAATGAATCTTTAATTAAAATTTAATCATTTGGTGGAAAGTTAATCTCTAATCTTAAATATTAATTTGTTTGGTTGAAAGCTCATTATTTTATTTGAAAATTCATCTCTGGTTAAAAAATGAGATTTTTTGAAAGCTTTTTTATTTTGGGTGAACTCTTTTTTTACTGAAAATTTAACTATCCTAGTTAAAACTTCAAATATTTTGTTGAAAAACTTTCCTTTTTTAGTCGAACTTTAATTTTTTTTACACAAAAAATGTAACTATTTCAGCTGAATATTCCATTATTTATTATAACTATTATTTTTTTATAACTGAAAATGTAACGATTCAAATTAATTGTTTATCACTTTAGTTGAAAATTCATCTTTTTGGTTGACCACTCATTTTTACAACTGAAAATTGCACATTTAATATTTGGTTGGCGAATTATTTTTTATTTAAAAATTCATCATTTTTTTAAATTTGACTTTTTTGGTAGAAATTAATCTTCTTAGCTAAAAATTAATCTTTTTGGTTGAAGATTCATCATTTTAGTTGGAATTTCATCGGCTTGGTTGAAAATTTATGATTTAAATTCAAGATTTTACTATTATATTTTTAGGTGAAAATTAAAAAATAAAAATAATTTGGTTGACAGTTAAACTCTTTTGTTAGAAGTTCATAATTTTAGTTTAAATTTTTCAGTTTGGTTCAAATTTTTTTTTGGTTCAAATACAACTATTTGGTTGAAAATTCATCTTTTTTAGTTGAAGCTTCAACTATTTGGTTGATAGTTGGTATATTTGGTTGGAAAGTCATCTTTTTTGGCAGACAATTAATCAATCTGGTTGAAAATAAAATTTTTGTACTCGAAAGTTAGGAATTTAAATCGGCTCCATTGCATTTAATATTGCACCCACATTAATTTTACCTAAATATGAACTGCATTTTAGGTGTAAGAAGAGCAAATAAAAGTTTGAATTATTATTAAAATTCATGGACTTAAAGACCAAATCAAGAAATGAATAATTATGTTATTAGTATTATTTAATTATTTAATTAATCGATGGTGCTACTATATTTAAGAATATGTCTTGTGATATAATTTTTCAAAGCTTTCTAAATTTAACATATTAATTAAATACTTAGACACTGGAAAATAATATTATTTATAATAAACTCGTGAAGCTATATACATATTCCGAGTTGATTGTTCCAAAAATGCGAAATATTTTAATGGCTCCATGCTATGAAAAATTATACCTGGAAAAACCTGGAGTTGTCAGGGGATTTTTTTCAGTATTTGAGTAGACACCCTGTAAACTTTCTTAATTACATTCTTGGCTAATGAAATTTAAATATGATTATTATTTTGTATTATTTTCAGGTATCCTATGTTATTTTAATAAATTGTGGTGGAGGCATAGATATCGTGGAACTATTGGAGCCAGATGAACGCATAACATTTTTCGTCCTCGACAGTCACAGGCCGTACGACGTTGCTAATATTTATTCAGAGGGACAAATTAAGATACTTGGTAATCCAGATGCAGAGGAAGGGATACCCGATTACAACGAGATATACAAAGATGACTCGGTAATTCTTTGTTTGTAAAATTAGCTTTATGTTACTGTATTTAACAACTTTGTTTGAAAATTGTTTTTTTTTCTTGGTTTGAAATTAGTTTTGTAAATTTATCGTATTCAGTTGGAAAGTTAAGTTTCTAATTCAAAATTCATTTATTTTGTTGAAAATTTGTTATTTAATGGTATAACATTAACCTTCTTGTTTGAGCAATCATCTTTTTGCTTGAATATTCAATAGATTGTTTGTATTTTTTTCTCTCTCTTGACCTAAAGATTCTTTCTTAATTAAAAATTCCTCTCATATTGAAAAGTCGTATTTTTAATGTAATTTAACTGTTTTTGATTTAAAAATTCAAATATTTGTTGATTGTAATATCAACTACAACATTTTTCGTTGAGAGTTCATCTTTTTTTGGATACCAATTTGATTAATCGGTTAAAAGTGAAACTCTTTTATTAAACATTATTTTTTTTTGTTTAAGATTCGTCATTTGAATTGAAATTTTATCTTTCTGGTTAAAAATTCTTTTTTTTTTATTGGTTGAAAATTAATTTTTATAACTGAAAATTTAACGCAGTTGAAACTTTAACGATTTTGTTGAAATTTTTTATTTGTTTAG
Source organism: Druon quercuslanigerum (assembly GCA_010014905.2). NCBI lineage: Eukaryota > Metazoa > Arthropoda > Insecta > Hymenoptera > Cynipidae > Druon > Druon quercuslanigerum. Next base: position 32,525 of record JAAAKG020133136.1, read on the forward strand.
TTGAATTCTTTTTTAACTGAACATGTAACTATTTCAATTAAATATTCCATAATTTTAGTCGAAAATTCATCTCTATGGTTAAATATGAACGTTTTAAGTAAAAATGTAAAATTGCAATTTTTGGTTAAAAAATTATATATTTTAGTTGAAGATGCGTATTTTTTATTAATAGAAATTAATCTTGCTTGTAAATTCATATTTTTTGTAGAAAGTAATCTTCTGGGTTGAGCATTCGTCTTTTTGGATTAATATTCAACAATTCAAGTTGAAGATTTAACATTTTATTGGAAAATACATTAGTTTTGTTGAAAGTGGACCTTTTAGTTGAAATTCAACTGTTTGGTTGCAATTTGGTCTTTTTTAGCATAACTTTCAAAACTATCTTGTTAAAAATTAATATATTTAATATAATAAAATTAGTATATCTTTTGTCAAAAATTTATCTTTTTGTTTTGAAATTAATCTGTCCCAGTAGAGCATTTATTATTTTACTTAAAATTTCATTACTGGCTTATTTTTTGTGTAGAAAATTAATTTTTCAACTGAAAATTTAACTATTCGTTTTTTGGTTGAAAACTGATATTTTTCAGTTTCGAATTAAACTATTTAATTAAAAATTCAACTATTTGTTTAATATTTTATATATTTTGTTTAAAAGTAGTCTTTTATTGAAAATTAATATTTTTGGTTGAAACCACAACTATTTGGATAACAATTCATCTATCCTGTTGAAGACTTAAATATTTTGCTTAAAAAGTTAGGAATATGAAGTGGTTTAAATTGAATTTAATATATAACTATAAAAAATTATACCTGGAAAAATCCTAGATGTCTGGAAAAAACCTGGAACTGATAGGGAATCTTTTTCCAGGATTTGAGTAGACAACCTGTATGTTATATTTTTATTTGTTTATTCAGTCAGAAGAAGAGGAAGAAATTCCTTCTGAAGATGAGGAAGTAGAAGATGGAGCCGTCGAATCGAATCAAGCGAAACGACGGAGATTAAATGAGGAGATTATGTTAAAAAGAAGAGAACGACGGAGATGGGAGGAGAATCGGGACGCCATTATGTTTCACTACATGCAGTATAGTTTCTATGGGAGATCGGTATGCTAATGCAAATTAAACCAAATATTAAGAAATCTAAAAAGCAGGGCACGGATCTTTCGATTTTTCGACTTTTTAAGAAAAATGTGACAAATCGACTTTTTTCCGATTTTTCTTCAGAACTTTGCTATATACTTAGTTTTAGTTTTAAAAACAATGAAACTTAAAAATATAAATTCTAAACTAGAAAAAATTGTACTATTTTACTTGATAACATTAAAAATTGAATAATTTCCCATTAAAGCTTTATACTTAGAATTTTTTTATTTATAGCGTTTGAAATTGAACAATTTCTTATTTATTGAATCCGTATTCAAAGTGTTCATTTTTTTAAATTGCAATCCTGAACAGTTGAAGATTTTTAAGTAGAAAAAGTTTTAAATCGATTAATTTCCCCCTTTTGCTTAAATGCGAACTAAACTAATAAAATCTAATAAGAAAAATGAACTATTCCCTCTGTGAAAGTTCATTCTTTTTGGTTAAAAAGTTAATTATTTTGTTGAAAATTCAACTATTTTTTTATAAAGTCATGTTTCATGGTCGAAAGTCTAATTTTGTTGTTGAACATTTGCCTTTTTGAATAGAAAATTCATCCTTTTGGATTAAAAATTTCTCTTATGGTAGAAAATTTATCCTTTCTGGTTGAAAAACATATTAAAAATAAACTGTTTTTTTAATTTAACTCTTTTCTAAAATTTTCGAATTTTTGTCTTTAAAATTTATATATTTTGTTAAAAGTTCGTCTTTCTTTGTTAAAAATGCGATCATTTCGTTGGAAATTTGTCTTTTTGGATAAAAAAATCAACCTCATGGATTGAAAACTCATCTTTTATTCTGAAATTCATCTTTTTTGGTTGAAATTTATTTCAACCATCTTTCTTCGTTGAAAATAATCTTTTTTATTAAAAACTCAACTTTTCAAGTTGATTCTACGGCAAAAAATTCAATTACTTTGTTAAGCGTACGTCTTTTTTCCTTGATAATTATCAACTATTTGGTTGAAAATGCATCGGTTTGGTTTCGAACTTATATTTTTTAAATTCAAATATTTGATTCAAAATTAATCTTTCGGTTAAAAATATAGTATTTATATTATTTCAATTGGAAACAATTCCCCTATTATTTCCATGTTATTGTGAAAAATCACTATATTTCCCTTATTTTGAGAGCATTTTGGGCATTTGTAAAATTTTTTACAAACTCAAGTTCAAAATTAAAGTAAATTATGATCTAATATCATTTAAAAAATAATCCATGGTGACAAGTTTAGCAGTTCAAAAATAAGATTTTTAAACCCAAATTAAAATTCCTTTAGGCTGAAGGACTATTTAAGAAACCAATAAGAAATATGTACTCTATATTCATAAAGAAATAAATTTATTATTTCAGTCATTCAGGGTCTGATAAGGCTTTTTTTATTACTATAAAAAAATGGATGCTACTTTTTGGACTTTTTCTTAGCTTTCTAGTCGATCCGAGTTCTGGAAAGAAAATTTTAATACGACATAAACTAAATTCTATTTTCTCAGAGCGCTGTGATGGTTTTCGAAATGACATGGAAAATGTCCAGGGACAGCTTAGACATGGCATGGTGGGCCGTTGTAGGTGCGACAGAACAAGCAATCCTCAGCAAAGTGGACAACGGGCAGAGTGTTTTAGAGGCGGGAAATCTCCAAGGTCACGTTTCTAGGCTGAGTCACATAAGAGGCGTCGATGGTGACAAATTACATCAGAGCGCGATTAAAGTCACTTACGACAAAGAGTATCCTTTTTATGAAATAATGTTTATGTTTTAAGAAAGCTACCTGGAAGGTAACAGGGTGGCCGCTTGACCAGAAAGTTGTGATTTTTGGAAACATCACAAATTGCATATGACGTAATTATTGATTTTTTAAATTGAACTGTAGTTCCAGTATTCAAAATTGAACAATAATTTATTCTGCAAGATGGTTCTGAACATGTTCAAAATTAAACAATTTACCAATTTTAGCGTTAAAAATGAATAATTAAAACAGCCTAATTTCGCACCAAGTAGTTGAGTTTTCAACCATAAAAGATGAATTGAAAATGAAAAATTTTAAATTTGATAATTCAACTAAAAGAGATTTGCATTTTTAATAAAAAAAAATAAAACAGTTGACTTCTACCCATATAGATGAATTTTTAAAAGAAACAGATACATTTTCAACCAAACACATGAATTCTTAACTAAACAAACATTAATTTACAACAGAAAATTGAATAGTTAAATTTTTAGTTTAAAAACTTAATTTCCAACCCCGACAAAAAACAACATTTTCAAAAGGTTTAATTTTCAAGAAAAAAAAAATAAATTTGCAATCAAACACGGAATAGTTAAATTTGCAGTTAAAGTATTAATTTTGATTTAAAAAAAACTATTTTCAAAAAAATGGATACATTTTCAACCAAAGATATGAATTTTCAACAAACTACTTTAACTTTCAACCAAGTATGTAAATTTTCAACCAAGTACATACATTTTTAACTAAAAAAATTCAATTTACAACCGAAAATGGAATATTAGAATTTTTAATTATAAGAATTAATTTCCAACTCAGAGGAAAACGAATTTATAAACAAATAAATGAGTTTAAAACTAAATAGTTTAATTTTCAACTAAGAATGATTTTAATTTAAAACAAAAAATAGTTTCATTCTGCCTAAACGACGAATTTTTTTGTAAAACAAGATAAATTTTCAAAAAAATGGAATATTTCAATTTCCAGTTAAAAAATTAAATTTTAACAAAAGAATGTAAGAAAATTGTTACATTTTCTACCAAAAAATAATACATTTTTAACAAGTTATCTTACCTTTCTACCAAAAAAGACTAGTTAAAAAAAGGTAAAACAAACCACTGAAACCTACCAAAACGACAAATTTTCCATAAAGCAGTTGCATTTTTATACAAAGAAGATGATATTTCTACTAAAAGAGATACGTTTTCAGGAACTCCCGAAAAATCCTAAAAAATAAAATTCCTGCCACTGGAAAATTCCCAAAAAAGAAAATATTCAAAATATTTAATTCTCTCGAAATTAGAAGTTTCCGGAAACTTTAAATTCGCGAATAATAAAATTCTCGTCAATTTATAATAGTATCGAATTGGAAAATTCCCGTAACAGAAAATTCTTGAAATTGTGTTGGATACAATTTTATTTTGCGGGCTTTTTCAATCGTTTCGGTAATTTTAGACTTTGAACGTTACAATTTTAATTTTTCAAGCTTTATTTTGTTAGTGAAAGTGTAAACGTTTGAGGCATAAATAACAATTGAAAATTTATGAATTTTAAAGGACTTAAAACAGAAATAATTAAACTTATAATTTAAAAAATGTTAAGTTAAAAAATTTTTAATTTGTCAATGTTTAATATTTCTAAATGAAATTTTTTAAACCGCGGTTGTAGGAAGGAAATCTGGTGATACATGGTGGAATGATGAAATTGCGGCTGCCCAAAAAGCAAAGAAAGTAGCGTACCAAAGAACGTTGAACAGGACAGGT
>JAAAKG020133137.1:0-14271 GCA_010014905.2 Druon quercuslanigerum
TTGGAAATTTTATTGGAACTAAAAAATCTCGAATAATAAAATTCGCAAATTAAAAAATTCTCCCATAATATTCCCAAAAATAATAACATTCTGATAGAAAATTGCCGAATTATAAATTTATCGATTTTAAACAATTAAAATTTTGTGTATCAATATTATATAAAATGTAGTAAGCAAATGTTTGTATTAAACAAATTATTCTGAATTTTTAAAGTTTATTAAATTATTGTGAAAATTATTGTGAAAAAAAATTTTCATTCAGAAACACTTTTTTTCAATTATTTATATTTGAAATTGAAAGAATAATTTCCAGAACTTCATTTTAAAAAATGTATATAAAAATATTTGATTATTACAATGTTAATAAGTAATACTTAATTTTATTATTTTTCTTTTATTATTTGGAAATTTTATTGAGACAACTGAAAAATCCCGAAAAATCAAATTCTCGAATTGGAAAATTTCCGAATTTGAACGAGGAGTTTACAATATTACCGAATCTGAAAATTTCCAAATTTAAAGGAGGTACGACTGAAAAATCCCGAAAAATAAAATTCCCAACACTGTAAAATTCACGAATAATAAAATTTCCGAAAAATAAAAATACGGAATTGGAAAATTTCTGAGTATTAAAGTTCACGAATATAAAAATTGCCGAAAATTAAAAACACCTCATCGGAAAATTCCCGAATAATAAAATTCTCGAATAATAATATTTCCGAATTTTAAAATTCCCAAATTGGAAAATTCCCAAATAATATTATTTCCATCAGTTAATAATATTACCGAATTGGAACATTCCCGAATAATAAAATTCTCGACAGAAAATTGCCGAATTCTAAAATATACAAATTGGAAAATTTCCGAATTGCAAAATTCCCGAATTTAAACAACTACAACTTTTTATGACTACGTTTTATTCAATTGAAAAATTGAAAAATTGAAAAATTGAAAAAATATATGTTTCTGGATGAAATTTTTTTTCATTTATTTTTTTTTTAATTCAAAAAATAATTTTATAAACTTTAAACAGTGAAAATAATTTTGTATACAAATATTTGATCACTGTGTTTTTAATCAATAGATAATATTTATTTTAAAAAATTGAATTGTGTAAATTCAGGAATTTTCTAGTACGGATATTTTATAATTCAACAATTTTCCACCAAAATTTTTTAAATTCTTTAATATTATAAAATTTCGGGAATTTTCCAATTAATTAATATTATAATCTATTCCGAAATTTTATTATTCAGAATATTTCAATCGTCTCCAAAAAGTTTGCAATATAAGCGTTGGGGGTACCGAAATTATTTTTAAAAATAAAAATGGATTTCTCGATTTCTCGTATAGGCATGCGACACATATATTAGATTCTGATTAACAATACTATATTAAATAATAAAATAAAGAAGGAAGAACGATCGAAGGCTACTCAAAAAGATTATTCAGTCGATTACTGGTTATTAAATTAAAATATGCAATAAAAACTGTGTACATATAATACAGGATGAACAGAACGAGTCAACATTTTATTACAAAAATTAAAAATGGACATAAAATTATTAGTTAATGCGATTAACAGGTTTTCCAATTTTAGATGATATAAAATTGAAAATTACAAATTATAAAATTAAAATATAAAAATGCCCCTAGAAATTCCCAATTCTCCGAATTACAAAAACTCGATCCCTTTCCTTTTTTCAAATCCTGTTCAAAGCCTTTGTGCATGATAATGCAGATATGTATTATTTATATATTTTATGAATATCACGGTTGCCATAAAATACTATAAACAGTTTAATGGTTGCGTCTTTTTTATCTTCATTTTATCTTTTATACAGGCTTTCACAATTCACAGCCGCTAATGTGCACGATCGGTATTTTCTATATTTTTTTAACTCTCACATTTCCTTTTTGTGCGTTTTTCGAAAAAGACTCTGGTGCCACTTTTTTTCATTAAAAAAATCCAAATTGAGGGGCACCCAAGTTTGGAAAAAAAACTTCAAAATTTTCCCGCTTCGGTACCGTTAAAAAAAATCAAAATCGTGTCACCAGAGATTTTTCGAAATTCTTCGATCCCAAAACCTGATTAGGAGACTCAATGTGAGTCACTTGAATTATCGTTATAAGACGTACAAATAAAAATGGTCCTTAAGTCCGTATATAAAATAAAAATGCATTTTATCTTAATGCCCTGATCTGCCTCCAAATGCTAGCATTTTTTTTTAACTGAAATCAGACAATTTTAAAATAAAAGAAAAAATTCTTAACAAATTTTTCTAAAAATCAAAGGGGCAGATCATACAAATGCCGAGTGAAAACATCATTTAGTATAAATATTACGACACTTTAATGTTAGTCACATCAATATTCTTCTCAACTGATAAACATTCACGCTTTCACAGTTTCCAAAATTAATCAAAACTTTTAATCAAAAATTCTAAAAATTGAAAATTGTAAAACTTTATTTTGAAAGCGTAAATTATTCAAAATGTAAAATTTCTACTTTCTAGAGTTTATTTGCCAATTGTAAGTGCGTCATTCCTTTATTTACAGAATGAAGCTATGATCTGAAAACGTCAGATCAGTTCAAGATTTATCTTTCCATTTTTTTCGAAGACTTCTCAATAAGATATAAAAATTATTGTTTGCCACGATTGCGTCATTAGACTTTACAAATACAAGTTTGCCAGGGACTCGGCAATCATCATCAAGTCTTGTACACTGACCTTTGTTTATCATGGTTTATCACCATGTGCAATTGGTTACTTTCAACTCTCCTAACGTCGCTCTTCCCGACCTTCGATTCCATTTTTTGTTTAGTCGGAAATAAAACTAACCAAATCTTTCTAAAAATGCTCATTTCGAATTTTGAAATCGTCTGAAGCTTGGAAGCGTTTTTCGCATTTAGAATTCAGATAATCTTTTTCTGAAGGTGAATTTCTCTTCACGAAGAGTTTCCAAATCGAAAACGCTTCCTAAACGCTCGGAATTTAAAACATTCCCTGATTGAAAGTCACAGCAAATTTTTTAGTTCAGAAACGTCTCAACGTCATAAGCCTTCCAATTTCAGAAGCGTTTCTGATTGAGAAACTTTACAACTTGAAAGCGTTTTTTATATTTGGAATTCAGATCATCTTTTTTTGAAGATCATGCTTCGTTCACGAAAAGTTTCCGAATCGAAAACGCTCCGTAAACGCTCGGAGCAAAGTCCTAACTTTAGAAACGTTTCAACATCAGAAGCCTTCCAATTTCAGAAGCGTTTCTGATTAATAAAGGTTACAACTTGGAAGCGTTTTTTATATTTAGAATTCAGATAATATTTTTTTTTAAGGTCATGTTTCGTTCACGAAGAACTTCCGAATCGAAAACGCTTTGTAAACGCTCGAAATTAAAAAATTTTCTGAATAAAAATCACCGCAAAGTCCTAACTTTAGAAACGTTTCAACACCATAAGCCTTCCAATTTCAGAAGCGTTTCTGATTAATAAAGGTTACAACTTGGAAGCGTTTCTTATATTTATAATTCAGATAATATTTTGTTAAAGATCATGTTTCGTTAACGAAAAGTTTCCAAATCGAAAACGTTTCCTAAACGCTCGAAACTAAAAAAAAATTTTCTGATTAAAAATCACCGCAAAGCCTTAACTTTAGAAACTTTTATCGTCAGAAGCTATCCAATTTCAGAAGCGCTTCTGATCGAGAAACGTTGCAACTTGGAAGCGTTTCTGATCGAGAAACGTTGCAACTTGGAAGCGTTTCTTATATTTAGAATTCACGTTATCTTTTTTTGAAGATCACGTTTTGCTCGCGAAAAGTTTCCTAATCGAAAACGCTTCCTAAACGCTCGGAATTGTAAATCTTCCCTGCTTGAAAATCACAGCAAACTCCTAACTTTAGATACGTTTCAACGTCGGAAGCCTTCCAAATTCAGAAGAGTTTCTGATTTAGATAAGTTCCAACTTGGAAGCTTTTTTCCTATTTACAACCCACATACAATTTTTTTTAACCCAAGTTTCGTTCCCAAAATCTCTAGGAATCGAAAACGCTTCCTAAACGCTCGGAATTTAAAAACTTCCCTGATTCAAAATCACCGCAGTTATAAATTTGTAAAAGTTTTAACACTGGAGAAATTCTAGCGATTCTAATTTGTAAGAGTTTCAACATTGGAAGCCTTCCAATTTTAGAAGCGTTTCTGATATAGAAACGTTACAACTTTCAAAGCGTGGTAACATAGAAAAGGTTCCAACTTGGAAGCGTTTTTCCTATTTACAATCCACTTATAAATTTGTTTAAACTCAAGTTTCGTTCTAAAAGTCTCTCCGATTCAGAAAGGCTTCCTAAACGCTCAAAATTTAGAAAAGTTCTTAATGCAAAATCACCACAATGTTCTAACTTTAAAAGCCTTGCAATTTCAGAAGCTCTTCTGGTTAAGAAATGCTAAAATTTTCGAAGTGTGGAAGCTAATGATAGTTTTCTACTTGGAAGCGTTTTTAGCATTTAGGATCAAGCTAAACTACCCTGAAACGCAAGTTTCGTTCTCTAAATCTCCGAATTGAAAAAGCTTTCTAAACGTTTGGAATTTTAAACATCTCATCATATAAAATCGCCTAAAAGTTCTAGCTTTGAAAACGTTTCAAAACTGAAGGAATTCCAGCGCTTTTAATTTGTAAGCGGTTCAACTTTAAGAGCCTTCAAAATTCAGAAACGTTCTAACTTTTAAGGCGTGGCAATTTGGAAAAGGTTCCTACTTGGAAGCGTTTTTCCTATTTGCAATCCACTTATAATTTTGTTTTAACTCAAGATTCGTTCAAAACGTCTCTTCGAATCAGAAACGCTTCCTTAAAGCTAGGAATTTAGAATTTTTCCTAATGTAAAATCACCAAAAATCACAACTTTAGAAGCGTTTCTGCTTTAGAAACACTAAAACTTTTAAAGTGCAGCAAGTTATAAAAGTTTTCGATTTGGAAGCGTTTTTGCTATTTAAGATCCGGTTAAAATTGTTCTGAAACATACTTTTCGTTCCCGAAATGTCTCCGGATCAGAAACGCTTCCTAAACTTTTGAAATTTGCAGCATTTTCCAATTTAAGATCACCCCACAGGTCACAAAAAATAGAGACATAAATGAGAATATCGAAAGGCCAAGGAAAAGAGACGTAATTCAATAAAATCTCATACTCTCACAGAGAGCGTGTCCTTTCCTTCACACAGAGACCCAGAGGTCCAGGTCAAGATCAAAGTTCTCCAAATTTCCTACGATTTGGGGAACATGGCCAAGATAGCGGCGCAAATTTGTTGGGCGTCAGTTTCATGAGGATGAAGAGCCATTGCGGCTTGCACTTGTTCCTCGGGAAAGATGTTGGCAAGGTGATAATGAAGACGACGACGGGCGTCCTGAGTTTGGGTCCCCCAGGGTCCGCAGAGGCTCGGATTTGAAGGGGGCGATGGAAGAAGATTTAGTTGGGGGTCTGAAGCTCCCAAGCGTTGAACCTGGGAAGAGGGGGCTGCTAAATTACCACAAGGGGGCCAAGCTCGGTACGAATCTGGAGCTGAAGCGATTCTCGTCACGTGCTGGTGATGGTGACGATGTTCCGGATGGTCCCAACTGAAATTAAAAGAGTTTTTTATCGCACTGCCATCATTAAAGCGATTTTAGGTACTGCAAACGACACCTAAAAGTGATATAATGCTCTTTATTTGACAATAAAATTAATTTACCGTATACAAATTATCAGAAAATATAGTTCAAAGCAAGTGAGTTTGTACCTACATGGCAAAGAATTAATAAAAATTAACTAATTATTTGATAATTAACAATTATTTTATTATTTACTAATAATTAATTATATAATTAAAATTCATTAATTCATTAACATAATTGTTTGCTATGTAGGTAAAAACCCACTCGATTCGAAATATTTTTGCTGATAATTTAAGTAAGGAAAATTAATTTTATGCTCAAATAAAGAACAATACACTTTGAACTAGTCTCTTGTAATTTAAAGTCAATACAAATTAGTTTAATGTCAACATTTTTTGTATATTATTGTTACACCAGAAACTTGTAAGACCGGTCTTCGTTGCTCCGGTCTCGGCATGCACAAACTCACACTTGGGATATCAGCGCCTCCGTGGGCCGATCCCTTTTCAGCGCCGTACTGCTTCTCGGTACTGCATCAAATCCTCTTTTCCTTCAATGCGGGCGCCCGCAATATGTAGGTACGGCGCCGCCTCGCATACCTGCTTTATACCTGCGTCTACTGTTTGTAAGTTCATACAGAGGCTCGACCTGTATGGTCTTACAAGTGTCTGGTGTAAATATTTTAACGGAATCTCAAAAAAAAAAATTTTTTGCTGCTCAAATTTGAAGGAATGCTTCACTGTTTGAGATTTTTAGCTATATCTACGATGCGGAGTGCGAGAGTCAATAGGCTGGAAGCGGCCACATTACGCCTGCGTCACGTGCATGCAATGGCGCGTTTTTAAGGGGGCTCGGACCAATAAAATAATGCGTGACTCGTCCTTCGTCTCGAGAATTGAATTGGATTGAATAAATTAGACTGGAATGGATTCAATTGGATCGGAATCAATTAAAGTGGATTGGAATGGATTTGAGTGGATTCGAGTGAATTGGATTGGAATGGATTGAATTGGATTCTATAGAATTGGGTAGGATTGGAATGGGTTGAAGTGAACTTAATTGGATTCGATTGGATATGAATGAAGTAGATTAAATAGAGTGGATTGTTATGGTATATATTGTAGTGGATTCGATTGGATTAGAGTAGAGTGTAGTGGATTGGATTAGAGTAGAGTGTAGTGGATTGGATTAGAGTAGATTGTAGTGGATTCGATTGGACTAGAGTGAATTGGTGTGAATTGGACTTGAATGGATTGAATTCTATAGGATTGTGTTTGATTGGAACCGATTGTAGTGAATTGGAATGAATAAGAATGGAATTGAATGGATTTAAGTGGACTGGAGTGGATTCGACTGGATTATATAGATTTGGATGAAATTAGAATGGGTTGAAGTTGATTGGAATTAATTGGAATAGATTAGAGTGAATTGGAGTGCACTAGAGTGGATTGAAATGGATTTGAGTGGATTGCAGTTAATTGGATTGGAATTGATTGAAGTCTATAGGATTGGGTTTGATTCAAACTGATTGGAGTGGACTGGAATGAATTGGATTGAAATGAATTAGACTGGAATGGAATGGATTAATGTGGATTCAGTTGAGTCGGAGTTGATTAAATTGGATTGGATTGGATTCTGTAGATTCGGGTGGGATTGGAATGGATTGAAGTTGATTGGAATGAATTGTATTTGAATTAATTGGAATATATTAGCGTGGAATTGAGTGGATTAGAGTTGATTGGAATGGATTTAATTCTACAGGATTGGTTGGGATTAGAAGGGATTCGAGTGATTTGGAATAAATTAGACGAGAAGGGATTGGAATGGATTAAAGTGGATTCAGTTGGATTAAAGTGGATTATACTGAATTGGATTGGATTATATAGGTTTGGGTGGGATTGGAATGGATTGAAGTTGATTGGAATGAATTTGATTTGAATAATTGGAATATATGAGTGTGGAGTTGAGTGGATTAGAGCTGATTGGAATGGATTTAATTCTATAGGATTGGTTGGAATTAGAAGGGATTTGAGTGATTTGGAATACATTAGACGAGAAGGGATTGGAATGGAATTAAAGTGGATTCAATTGGATTAAAGTGGATTATATTGAATTGGAGTTGATTAAAGTAGATTAGAATGGATATGAGTAGAGTTGAGTGAATTGGATTGGAATGAATTGAATTGAATTGTACAGGATTGGGTTGGCTTGGAATGGATTTGAGTGAAGTAAAATAAATTGGATTTAAATTAACTGGAATGGATTGGAATGATTTGGAATGGATTGTAGTGGATTCGATTGGATTGAAATGATATAGATTGGAATAGAGTGGAGTGGATTCGATTGGACTGGAATGGATTTGAGTTGACTCGAGTGAATTGGGCCTGAATGGATTAAATTCTATAGGATTGGGTTGGATTTAACCGGATTTCAGTGGATTAGAATGAATAGACTGGAATGGAATGGATTTGACTGAATTGGAGTGTATTGGATTGGAAGAGATTGAATTGGATTCTATAGGTTAGGGTTTTCATTGAAATTGATTTAAGTTGATTGTAATGAATTTGATTTAAATTATTGGAATGGATTGGAGTGGATTGGAATGGATTGTAGCGGATTAGATTGGATTGGAATAAAATAGATTGGAATGGAGAGGACTGTGTTGATATGGATTGGAGTGTATTCGAATGGATTCGAATGGAGTGGATTCAATTGGATTGAAGTGGATTTTACTGAAATGGATTGGATGAAATTGGATTTGTATGCATATTATTGGGATAGACTGGGTTGGAATGGATTGGAGTGGATCGGAATGGATTGAAATGAACAGAGTGAAATGGATTGAAATGAACTGATTGGAATGGATTGAAGTGGATTGTATTGGTATGGATTGAAGTGAATTATATTGGAATAGAGTGGATTTGAATAGGGATTCAACTGGATTGGAGTGAATTGGAACGGATTCTATTAAAGTGGATTGGACTGGATTGGATTAGAATGGATTGGAGTGGATTAGAATGTATTCAAGTGGATTATAATGTATTCAAGTGGATTATAATGGATTGGGTTGGATCTGAATGGATTAGAGTGGATTGAATTAGAGTGAATTCGATTTGATTGTAATGAGTTGATTGGAATGGATTGGAGTGGTTTGGATCATACTGGATTTAAGTGGATTGGAATGCATTCAATTGGATTTGCTTAGATTGAAATAGAATAAATTAGATTGGCGTGAATTAGAATAAATCGGATTTGATTGCAATGGATTTGAGTGGATTCGATTGATGGGTTAGAGTGGATTGGATTAAAATGGATTAGCTTAGATTAGATTGAAATTGACTGTGTTCGATTGAAATGGATTAGACTGAATTGAATTAGAATGGAATGAATTGGACTGGTTTTTATTGAAATGAATAGGATAGGATTGGAAAGAATTGGATGAAGTGGATTCCATTGGATTGAAATGGACTGGACCAGATTGAACTAGATTGGAATTAATTGGCTTTGATTGAAATGAATTGAATTGGAATTAATTAGATTGGATATCACTGAAATTAATTGGACTGAAATGGATTCCGGTGAGTTGGAGTGGATTCGATGACACTCGGCCCCTGAACGGCATTTTGCCTTGGGTGCATTACAGCACTCGGCCAAAAAAGTGCCACTTAAGGTCCTTGTATCACAAATAACTATTTCTAATTTGAAAGCGATTCATCAAGTTTGGAAGACTTCCAATCTTGGGAGTCTTAAAACTATGGAAGTGTTTCTAATATCTGATGTAATGTTGTGTTAGAATTTACGAAGATGTCCAATTACCTGATTGATAAAGGATAGGGCGAATCATTACTCGCATGCCTCGTCAGGGGTCTGTGAAGTGCAGGATGTGGAGGATTGATGACTGGAGATTGCAGAGACTGTTGTTGCTGTTGCTGCTGCTGTTGGGAAGAATTTGGAAGAGTTTGTTGTTTTTGCTGGTGGTACCTTCTAAGTTGATAGAGTCTCGGATCACAGGCTGGGTTCAAGGTCAACTGTCTCTGTAATTTTCTGTGCATGTTCGTCGGCTCCGAATCGGAATTTGAAACCCTTTGTTGCGCCCAGCCCACTGGTGATGGATAGCCTAAAATTACAAGCAAAAGAACGAATTAGTCAACTGGTGTTCGCGGTTCTTAAGTATTTTGAGCACTCCTGATGCCTAAAAGTCTCTACAAATTGGAAGCGCTCTAACTTCGTAAGAGTTGCTTGCTTTGCCCTAAGCTTTCAAGTAGAGTTTGAAAAATTGCCAACTATTAAATCTTCTAAATATAGAAGCATTCTAATTTCGAAGTGTTTCAACTTTGGAAGAGTTTCTGACTCGCAAGCGCTTCTGAATTAAAGGCTTCTTAGTTTAGAGCCTAACTTTGGAGGGTTCCAGATCTGAAAACATCCCCCTTGTAAAACGTTGCAAATCTGGAAGAATTTCTACTTTAAAGAGGTTCTTGGGGTCTAGGTCCAAATATGGTTCTAAATTAGAAGGTTTCCAGGTCAAAGAGAGGTTACCCAATTAAGGGCTCAACTCTGAAGGGGGTTCTACATCAGTGGATCCATGTCTAGAGGGGGTCCTACATTGGGGGTTCCAACTCGAAAGATTCTATATACTGAGAATGTTTTATATTGTGGGTTCCAATTATGAAGGGCGTTCTATATTGGAATTAGATGTATAAATGGGATTCTACATTGGGGTTCTCAAATCAATATGAGGTTGTATATTACGGTTCCAATTCTGATAAGGGTTCTAATTAAGGGTTCCAATTATAAATAGGGTTCTGATAAAGGGTTATAAATTTAAAGGGGGTTCTACTTTAAATGTTGCAATTAAAAAGGGGGTTTATATTTGGGTTATAATTTAAAGGGGGTTCCTAGTCCGAAGAATAGGGGTTTCAAGTCTGAATAGGGTTCTACGATGGAGTTTCCAAATGCATATTTAGGACTATCACTCACTTTGAAGGGGTTCTATACTTTGGAAACCTTGACAATCTACAAGGGGGTTTCTTTTAGGAGGTTCTATCATTGGGAGGGGTTCCGACATTGAATAAATCCCCTTCTTAAAGCATATAGGAGCATTGTGTGTTCAACGTATGCATGGGTGTTTCAGAGCTGAATATGGTTTTCTATTAGGGGTTCCAAGTGTGCAAGGGGTTTGTACTGGAGGTTCCATGCCCAAATAAAGTTTTTGAATTGGAGGTATCGCGTCCGAAACGGGTTCTGCGTTTAAAATGAAAAAATCTACGTTAGGGGTTCCTAATCTGAACTGGGTTCTATATTAGGGGCTCAAAGACTGCCAGAGGTTCTACATCAGGGGGTTTCCAACCTATAGGGGTTATTGAGGGTCCCAAGTCTAAAAGGAGGATCTAAATTAGTGTTTCCGTTTTGAAGGTCCTATATAATGGGTTCCAAGTCTGAAAAGGGTTCTACATTAGTGGTTCCCATTCTTAAAGGTGCTCTAAATTAGAGGATCCGAGTTATGGGGTTCAAAGTCAGTTCTGATTTTGATGATGTTCCATATTACGGAGGGTTCCAAATTTGAAGGGGTTCTATATTGGTGAGGGGTTCTGAATTTCAAGCGGTGCAATATTACGAAGTGGTTTTGGCTTTGAAGTGGATCCGCAATATGCGGAGGTTCCAAATTTGAAGGGGTTCTATATTAGGGAGTGGTTCTGGATTTGAAGATTTTTCCATAATGAAGAGTGGTTGTATGTCAGAGAGGGGTCATATATTAGAAAGAGGTTCTGACTCTAAGGAGGTTCCATGTTATGGAGTGGTTCTTGCTTTGAGGGGGTTCCATATTAGGTAGGGGTTCTGACTTTGAAGGTGTTCCATATTGGGTAGGGGTTCCGACTTTAATGAGGTTCCGTATTTGAAAGTGGTTCTGGCCTTGAAGAATTTACACATTAGGGAGTGACTCTGGCGGGGTTCCACGTTAAGGAGGGGTTGACTTTTGAGAGGTTTCATGTTAGAAACTGGTTGACTTTGGAGAGTGTCCGTATTAGAGAGGGGTCCTGGCTATAAAGAGGTTCCATATTAGCGAGTTGTTTTGTATTTGAAGAGGTTCCATATTAGGTAGGTGGTCTGTCTTCCAAGAAGGAAAGTTTTGAAGAGGTTCCATATTACGTAGTGGTATTCGCTTTGAAGGGGTTACATATTAGTTACGGATTCTGAATTTAAATATGGTACATATTGGAGAGGGGTTCTAAATTTGGCAGGGGTTCCTGTTTTGAAGAGGTTTCATATTATAAAGTAGTTCTGGCTTTGAATAGTTTCCGTATCTGGGATGGGTTTCTGACTTTGAAAAGATTCTGTATTAGGGAGGGGTTCTGACTTCGAAGGGTTTCCATATTTGGGAGGGGTTCTGACTTTTGAGAGTTTTCATATTAGAAGGGGGCGCTGACTTTAAAGTGGTTCATATTTTGAAGGTATTGAAAGCGTACCATCTTTGGGAGGAATTCCACTTTGAAGGGGCATCAACTCTTGGGGAGGTTCCAATTACAGCAGAAAGGAAATGTTTCTAAATACCCATTTAATTTTAAAAAATTTCAATACCTTGTACATTTTGTCCTGCAGAAACTTTTGGATAAACCAAGCTATTAGAAAGATCACTCGTGACGTTCTCGACGGAGCGACTTTTAGGGACGGACGATGGCGATTGAACAACGGCAGACCTCGTTTTGCAAAGAGGTTGGTGTTGAGAAACCGGGACGGTCGAAGAGATCGTCACCGAGGGCAGAGGTAAGCTGAGACTCGGTCCTCTAGCCTGTAGATGACGTTGAGCGTGCTCCACGAGTCTTTCGGTGACGGATTTGTGCGGATGTGGTCCTCGTTCTGGATGACGAAATTTGCACTTATTTCCATAAGTGCATTTCTGAAACACACGGGAGAAAATAAATTTAAAATTCTATTTATAAATATTATAGGAAGGATTTCATGATCCAGAATACAAAAAAGTATTGTTAATAAAAGTGTTGGCAATTACTTTGGCGTAAGGACAAGGCGGTGCTGGATCAGTTCTTCTGGGTCCAACCCTCAAAAAATTATCAAGGGTTGGTCCACTTCTGCCGAGAGGGTCATCCGGAGGCATAAATCGATCATTGACGAAACTGTACATCAGAATCCTCTCCTCGATCACTTTTCTGAATTCGGGACTTTCTTGGGCCAAGTCTCTGTAATTGTCGTTACTGACAACAATTCCGTCTAATTCTGCCGCAAGCCTCAAAATGTACCGATCGTCGTAACAAACCATGCGTTTTCCTCCCACCAATCTTTAAACAAATGGTAATTTAAATTTTAGTGAGAAAAATATATTTAAAAAAAATCTTATGTGTTATGAATTTATGAGGATTTGGACACGCTTTTGGAGATGTTTGCGAAGCATTTTCTCAACGGCTTGAAAGAATTTAAAACTTTTTTTATCAACGTTTTTAAGCGTTAGTGCAATTTTTTGTTATCATATTTTGGAAGCGTTCGAGAAAAAAGTAAAAAAATTTCGGAAACGTTTGGAGAAGGTTATTATAGCAAGCGTTTCGATAATGCTTGTGAAACGTTCGAAAAACATTTTTTAAGCGTTTCGAGAAACTTTCTTAATCGTTTTAGGGCAGTTTTGGCAGAGTTTGTGAAACATTTTTCGAAGTGTTTGGATAATATTTTGTTGACATTATTGGAATTGTTTAGAAAACGTTTTTGGCAGCGTTTCAAAGGCATTTTTATAATCATTTCTGGGTGGCGATTAGGGGGACGATTCAAATTTCAAATTTCACGGTTAACTGAAAGTAAAATATTCATATTTGCCGCAAAACTCGAAAATTTATTTTAATTCATAAAGTTTCTCCTGAAAATCCTTTAATACAACAGAGCGAAAAATTTAAAAACAACTGAAATACTTTAATTTGCAACAACGAAAAATTGATAGAAATGTTTAAAATTGAAGTTTGGCTAATTTTACCATATTTACCTAAGGCACCGAAAATATCCATAAATTTCAGAAACTTTATAGATATTTTTAAATTAAATTTAGGGCAATTTAAGGTAAGTTACTATAAATTTCGGGAAATTTATTGATATACTTAAATTGAATTTTGGGATATTTTTGGTAAGTTACCATAAATTACCGAAAATGTAGATATTTACCTGTAAAATTACCATAAATGACCAAAAATGTCCAGAATTTTTTGAAAATTTAGATATTTTTCAGTTGTTTTTGAGCAATTTATGGTACGTTACCTTAAATGATCAAAAATTTTATAAATTTCAGGAAATTTATAAAAATGTTTAAAGTTAAATTTTCGGTCATTTATGACAATTTACCATATTTACACTACCGTCGGAAATTATGAGCCTATGAAATTCCACGTCTAGTAATGTCAAACAGCTTTTTTTCATCTGCTGTAGAGATTATACGACATAGAGCCTGAAATTTTATCTTTAATTTAAGCCAAAGAAACTTAAAAAATCTTTATCGGTTTCCGAGATACGATTAAAAATGTTCAATCGTATCTGAGTTGAGTTTTAATCGACGATCAGGGTTCTCGGCCGGTCTACTGCTCGCCTCCTTCGTTGAGGCAGGACCGAATAGGCCACGCACAGAGGTGGTGCTTGAT
>JAAAKG020133138.1:0-14271 GCA_010014905.2 Druon quercuslanigerum
CAGAATCTTTTGTTGTTATTTTATGTTGACCGTATGACCAACCAAATTTATATTCCAAAGAATAACCACGTTATTTTGACTTTTTGTCTAATATGATTTTTTCAAGTTATCCCGCTCACAGAGAGACAGCCGTACATACATACAGGCAGACACATTCGTAAAACCTGTAATATGACATTTTGTTACCAGAAAAAATTAATTTTAAAACAAAAAAACCCACTTTTGAACAAAAGAGTTAAATTTTGGACTCAAGAGGATGAATTTTGAACAAAAAAGTTACTTCAAGCAAATAGTTTAACTTTCTACCAAAATAGTTAAATTCTTAAGAATGTACGAAAATTTACCAAAAGATTGCATTTTTATGCCGAAAATAATAATTTTCAAGAAGAAAGCAAATTTTCAAACAAATAGTCCAAGTTTCTACCTTTTTCAAAACAGAAAGACAAATAAAAAACAAGAGTTAAATGTCCAACAAAAAAGGTAATTTTTAAGAAAATATTGGAATTTGTCCTCAAATAGTTTTTAAAACCAAAATTAAAAAAACTCGAATTATTTTCCAACATTTGGTAATGGATTTTATAGAAAATATTGAAACATTCAAAAACGTCTGAAATTATTTACAGAAGTTTCCTTATTATATCGAGAAAATTCTAGTAAATTTAATAAAAATTGCTTGAAAACGGTTTGAAAATGGTTTGAAAATTCATTTTTAAATGAAAAAATAATTTTTTTAATTAAAAATTTCATTATTCCAGTTTTTGTCGACATTTTTTATGGAAATTAAATCTTTTAGGTTAAAAGTTCATCTGTTTCGTTGAAAATTTAAATATTTTGTTAAAACTCTATATTATTTGTTAAAAAAAAAAGTTTTCTATAACTTATAACTGAAATATTATATTTTTTGTTAAAAATTTATCTTTTTTGGTTTAACATTACTCTATTTTATTAAAAATTTGTCTTTCTGGGGTAGAATATTCATGTTCTGGGTTAAGAATTCAACAATTTGGCTAATAATTTTTTTTTTATTAAAGATGCATCAATTTAGTTAAAACTCCATTTCTTTAGTTAAAAATTAAACTAATTTTCTTATTCATTCTTTTCTATGTTCAGATTAATTTTGGTATTAAAAATGTAGCTATTTCAGTTTTGCTAGAAATTTGATGCTTTTCAGTTAAAAATTTACTATTTTCTTAGAGACTCATCTTTCTGAGCCGCACCTTCAATTTTTTTTAGAAAATTCATATTTTTGTGTGTTTAAATTCACCTTTCTCAGAAATTAGTCTTTATGACCTAAAAAATCAACATTTGGGATGCGATTTACTTTCTCTATGGCTTCAAAAATCTTTCTTGGTAAGAATTCAACTCTTTTAATAAAAATTCGTACTTTTTGTTTAATTTACCAGTTTATTATTAAAAATTAAAATAGTTTTCAGTGGAAATATGAACTATTACACTATATTTTAAGAATTCATTTTTGTCTTATAGAGTTCTTCAGATTGGTTGGAGATTGTAAAAAACCTAATTATGAATTGTGTGTGTCTGAATTTTACCTCATACCTTTCTTTGAGTTTTTCGAAATATCTAATAGGCATTGAAAAAAAACCGCAAAAGATTCTTTCAACAGAAAAATTAGACAAAAAATCCACATTCAGCAAAACTCGAATTTAGGTCGATCAGGTTCAAAATCCACAGCGTTGACTACGAGGCCGCCGTCAACTTAAAGCAATATATAGTTTATTATTTCAGCATTTTTGCTCTATGTATGAAAATTTGTCAAATGTAATTAATGACTAGTGAAAATTTTCAGATTCCATTAATGAAAGATGGGACACTGAAGATTAGTAAAAAAATTGCTAAATCGAATAGTTTAGATGTTTTCGAATTCAATAGCGAAAAACTTATTGCTTGATAAAAGGAAAATGATTTAGAGCTGTACAAAACAATTTTAAAATATTTATAATCATGGAAAACGTAAAAGGAGAAAACTTCAATTACACGAGGAGATGATCTGCTATTTGAAAATGCCTCAATTTGAAAACCTTTATTTCTGATTCCTTGGACAAAGTTAAGATAAATGAGAATTTTTTACAAGCTTTAAATTACAAGCACTCAATGTACCTAAAATTATTTATAGATATTCAGGGTCTTCATGCCCTACTTTTTAACAGAGATCTTTTTACGATTTTCAAACATTTTTTTGGTCTATTTTTCTTATTTTGCATAGGAAATTGCAACTATTTAGCAAACTTTGTGAATATTTTTTGCTTTTAGTTTGCATCGTCTCGAATACATGTTAAATCAGGTGATCGAAGAAGGTTATTTTAATTCTATTAAATTTCTGAAAATGTATACTCTAAGGTATCCTTAAATAAAAATTCGGCAAATGTAACTGACGAAGAATGACTATATGATAAGAATTTATCGTACACGAAAAGTCTCGTATGTTTAGCTCCACATAAATTTCTTCTCCACTGGTAAAGAATTTTTATGATTAGTCAGCAATAAAAAAATAAAAAAAAATAAAAAAGTATGATTTTCATTTGATTCTATAGATTTAAAAAATTTTTGGGAACAATTTAATAGTTTTAACAATGTGTTAAACCCAAGATTTAAAAAAGAAGACTTTGCTCGAAAACACTTGAACTTTAGAGCTGTATATTTTTCAAATTTTTCAGTAAAATCTAAATTTTTAAATAGTTGCTATTGTATATTATCTATATAATTTTAGGTCTTTGAATACGAATCTTAATTTAGCTTTCCATCGTCGCTTGAGGAATTTTCTTTAGGCGCGATAATATTATCAGATTTTAGTTTTATACATTAATTTGTGAATGATAATTACAGAAATAAAATAAATTAATCTATCATGAAAATTTCCATTCAGCGAGCATGAATTAACAAATTTTATTTGTTTTTGAGGAAACGTGAATAAAAAGAGTAAGGAAGGCTCTACCACATGACAAGCATATTTTTTCCACTTTTGCCTTTGCCACCTAAAATGTACAATGTATTTATTCATTTACGAAATAATATCCGTATAGTGAACAAATTAGTGTGTCATTGATGTCTATAGGATATGAAAGGGCTTATCTGGGATATTACATTTTTTGAACAGAAATATATTTTAGAGAAAATGAAAAATAAATTAAAGAAAACTATAATAATGTAGTAGGATTCACTGACGTAGGCAGGATTTCGTAATGGAAGGCTTTTAAAAGGATGAACTGAAAGTAAGTTACTACTTACAGGGGAAAAGTAGGGTAACCTTAGAGATAAATTGTATAAATTTCATTTAGTCTTGTATTTTCAAAAACAAATGAATAATATCTATTTTTTTAATTTGATTAAATTGGGAGTTTTCTAGAAATACGCATCTCAAGAATCCGTAATAAAACCTTTTCATTTTTAAATAAAAAAGTGACAACCGAAAAATTTACCCGAAACCCCTCTTCCTGAACCCGTGAGGAGAATAATTTTAAGATTAAAATTGGAAACCTATATTGTTCATTGCATATTCATATTCTTTATGAAAAAATACGTGAGTTTTATTCACATTTTTTTTCGATTCGTACTTAATATTTTTTCGGTTGATAGTTAATTCATTGATTCCTTAAATACCTAATGTCAAGATGAGAAGTCTGCGTTTAAGAAATTATATTTAACTTTCTAGTTTATCTACTCCAATTCAGCGCTTTTCTCAGATTGGTGAAGGGTGTATTGAAAATTAAATTTATTACAATTGAGTAGCTCTCATGAAAACAATCATTACGTTCATTGCTGATTGGCTAAATCAGTAAGATTAACTTATGCCAATTTTTGGCTTTAAAAGCAAAAGAAATCAAAGCTGCGGTTTATTATTTACGCTTACGCGTAAATATGTTTATGCTGACGACGACACTTCGACTCCGGACTAAATTCCTTTATACCACCTCAGATCAACAAGCCATCTTTCTCATTTCGCTAAATGTATTAAAAAGAATAAATAACGAGTTTTTATTCGATAGAAGCCAAAGCCCGGAAAATATCTAGTATATATAGCAGTCGTTGAGGAAGTCACGGTTCACTTGAAATTCGTTGAAGATAAATTTCTGTTTTTGTCATTGTGTCTGTTCAGAAAAAATGTATAAGTTAAATGAGATTCTACTCGGTGCATACCTTGCTTTGATTTATCTCAAACCTGTGTTTAGTAAGTTAATTTTTCTTTAATAACTAGTTACACTTACGTTACTTCGCGAATTGGGTAACTAGTTTTAGTTACGTTACTTATAACTGTTACTTACAGTTACTAGATAAGGTAATTTTAAGTTATATAAAGAGTTATTTCTTTTACTTCCTTTATTTTCTTATTTAAAAGTTAAAATAATGCAAATGATAATTCATAAAAGCTTATTTTAAAAACAATTAGGCATAGAGAAAAGTAAATATAAAAATACTGTCCTAAACGCAAGTGTAACTTAATATCATAATTATTTAATAGTTGTAACCAATGTTTAATTCATTTTTACTTTTTTTATAGAAATTCGCGATTTGAATTGTTCATTAGGGTAGATTCAAAAAACAAAATTTGATAAATTAAAAACGCCTTAGCACTGAAAATTTTCCTTTTGGGTTCCTTATAACCAGTATAAAATTTGAAAGGAAGCAATTGATATCTTGCGGCCGGGTGAAATTGAAATATATTAAAAGAATTTTTTAATCGTACACGTTTGAAAAAATTGTGTCATTTAAGTTTCCTAATCTGCATAATATACCTACTTTTCATATTTTTCCCTAATTTTCAGTAGAGTTTATATAGTAAAAATTTAATTTCTTATCGAGACCTGAAAAACACCCTATTGTTCAATCCTAATGTTCCTAAACATTGAAATGATATTTATTGCAAAATACAGAGATTTAAAACAAAATATTGGAAAACCTTAGAAACTTTCAAATTAAATGTCGTAATTTTGAAAAAATATATTTGAAGTGTTAAAAGTAGGCTTGAAGAGTAGGAATTTTTGGTTTCTTGGCGATAGTTGGCTATCCGACCTTAGTGCTTTTTTCCCTTGCTTTCCATTATTTGCGCTTTTTTTACTATTGTGATGTTTAATTAATATTAAATTTTGAGGACAAAAGTACAGCAATAACACCAAGTAAATGGGGTATGCAGTATATGCAGTTATGTCATATTTTATTTTATCTTTGCCGGTTTTCATTTATAGGAGCGAAAAAAATAACCCTTAAAATTACGAAATTAAATTTTTTGAATAACGATAAGATCTATTTGATCAAAAATGATTTATAACTAGTGTGTATATTTTTTCTGGGTTAAAAATTTTGGTCTTTTATTATTTTTAGAAGAAAATGTTTGATATTATTATCACACCATTTTTGTACAACTTTTTGTATACCTTTAAATGATTCAAAAGTCGAGCACAACGTAAAACCTTGGCAGAGATAAGCGTTGAGTCAATAAAAACAGGCCAAGTATTTCCTATTTCATGCCGTATCAACATATGCTGAAAATTTGAACAAAGATTGCATCTAAGTAGACTTTTTCTTTTGAATAAGAATTTAAGTAATTAGAAACAATTTTTTTCGGATGTGCCAATCTATAAATTTTTATTTCTCATCCCAAACGATTCTGAGGCAAACTGAGAATAGACTTCTGAAGAGCAAAGATTATCTATAGCGTTTAATAACACTGGCTAGACTACTTTATTATTATTCATAACGATTGTAACAAAAAATATAACCTGGTCTACATCATTTTATATAAATTGATTTTATATACTTCTTGCTATCAGAAATTTGTCGAAAAACAAATCGGGCTTTTGGAATAATGATACATGATTTGGACTCTGTATGCATTGGCTTATTTTCTTTATTCTTTATATATTAAAGCTTCTAATTTCTTTCAATAAAGTTGACAACTTGAGAGTGTATTTTAATTTTTTAATCATTATTTGAATGTTCTTTAATCGTGAGAATTTGGTTACATTATCATTAATTTCGTCTAGAGATTAAGAGTTTAAAATTGTTTATTTTTATCTTAAAAATAAGGCAGTCGTTGAGTCCAAAGTTTTAAAGTGCATACAAAAACTACTTCGGAGAAAATATTTTTCAGTTCATGAATGTATAGTTCATTATTTACAAACCACTGATTGTTACAAATTTTTCCAAGTTTAAATTAATAGTCTACAAGAACTTCATCAAAGTATCTTTTTTTTGTTCAAAATTAGGTGCAGATTCATTTCCATATAATGTTGAGGAAAACCAAATCAGGGTAAGACTGGAGCATAACGGTTTTCTTCACATTGGCCATATATATCGACATGACAATAGACTACTCCCCAAATGGATGCTGTCGAAAGTAGAAACTGACCATTATAACATTTATATGAAAACGCCAGAAAATCACCACTACTTCTTAGTTGAAAAGCACATCGATCGAGATTATTCAAGAGTTTGTTCATTTGATCATCGGATACATAAGCCAAAGACAGCTTTTATACGTATTGGTGAAGTAAAGTATACAGCTGAAGGATTCGTAAATCACGAAGTCACTGATCGGCATAAGCTTGAAGAATGTAAACCTATCGCCTGCCTTTATGTGTTATTTCCATTGGGCAATATTTTCTTTGCGAAGTTAGCATTCTATGAGGATACACTGGCTGCACCTGCGAGTTCTTCTACTACAATTTCACTCGCTCCGACTTCCCCGAAAAAATACAATATCATGAACTGAGTGCAAACAAGCTTCGTCTCGGGATCAATACGACTATCAGTAGATTTTTTGTACAGTCATAAAAAAGATGTTTTTGAAACAAAAGAACTGTTTTCTTGGATATACATAGAAATTTTGTTGCATTAAACAAATTTACTTTGGTATTAGAAACATTTTCTTGTTCATATAATAACCATAGTCTGTGGTTGAACCAACACAAATTTTGTTGATCCAACCAAATCGGTTTTTGGGTGTAATAGTAATTAAACGCTTGCACAGTTTAATGTAACATTATCTCTTTCCAGTGAATTGAATTACGTAGCATTTTAGTTCAAAAAAGAAAATCCTTTTAGATGTGAAAATGCTACTTTTATCTATACTTTCTTGTCAAATATTAAAATTACAACAATATACAATAATATGTAAAAAATAGTTTAATAATAGGCAAAAGGGACTAATTTCCTGTATTTGTTTCGCATTTGCCGTAAATATCGTTGTATTTTTTAGCACTTCTTTGTATAAGATTTTAATAAAATAAAACGATGCATTTAATAGAGATATAAATATTTTATTCAAAGAATTTCCCTATGCCACAAAGAACATGAAGGTAAATCAAAGAAAACCTAACATTTTCGGAAAAATTGGAAAAATTATTTAAACCAATTTTTTCTTTGGAACAAAATTTCACTTAATTTCTCTATAATTAAAAAGTAAAAGAACAAAC
Organism: Druon quercuslanigerum; assembly: GCA_010014905.2. NCBI lineage: Eukaryota > Metazoa > Arthropoda > Insecta > Hymenoptera > Cynipidae > Druon > Druon quercuslanigerum. Next base: position 7,431 of record JAAAKG020133138.1, read on the forward strand.
CCCCAGGGTCTTTTATTTTATAAAACTTCTTATTTAAAGTTCTTCTTATTTAAATTCTTTCACCTCTAAATAAATTTATATAATTTTTTGAAAAATGACTAAATATTTTACTCACTATCAGCTCAACTAATATTTCGGCTAATGAAATTAGGCATTTTGTAGGAGTTTTCTGAATTAATAATTTTTCTTTGTGACGTTTTTTCGTATTTTGCGTCGTTTGGTTTGAAGTTTGAAGTCTTGATCAGAAATTATGAGAAAGTAACAAATTATTACAAATTTGCATCTCTTTCTTGACCGAATAGCTTAGTTCTATCCATTTTAGTTGGTACCTTTTGTCTTTTTTCCACAAATTTCTCATTTTTATTTTTATTTTTATTTTTATAATCTTTTTTTAATTTTTTTGTGTGTAACTTTTTTCTTTTTCCGCAATTTTTTAAATGTATTTTTATTTTTAATGTTATTTTTCACGAATTAAACAAAAAGCACGCGTCCTACCAAGAAGTGATTCAAAACGAATTTGTAGATATTTTCTGGAAACACAATTTTTGTTAATTCATATTTTTTTGTTTCCTGAATAGTTTGACCACAAAGTGGAATTTTTGATTTTTAATTATTTTTTGTGCAATCAAAATTTGAATTTTCAAAATTCCAAGAAAATCCAAAAAGTTATTATTATAATTTGGTAGAGCTTTGAAAAATCAACGTTTTTCTTCTCCTGAGTTTTTTCATAATGTGCGTTGTGTGTCATAAAATTTTTATTTTCGAATGATTTATAAAATGTGGAAAATGCTATAACTCTAAAAAGTTTCTTTTTATCGAAAAAAGTCATAGGAATAAATTGTTTGTCATTCTGAGTACTATGGATAGCCGTGCATAAAATTTTTTCATATAAAAAAATGGTTCCATAAATTTTGAAAATGCTCTAAATTTTTAGATTTTCATCCAAAATGGCTGGTTGAAGAACTCGTCATTTTTTAGAACCTAAAAAAAAAGATCCGTGGAAAAACTAGGGTGCTAAATTTCTGACAATTCTAATATTTCTCAATCATAAATGATGAGAATGTAAAAATCGGCCGCAAGTTTGTGCGTGATGAGAATGTGTTCGTTAAAACCGAAGGAGTTTAACAAAAAAAATTCACTATTAAATAAGCAAACATATTTTCTTTTAAACGACAGAGTGTACCAAAGGCCAATCTTATAGATTTTCTTTTCAAATATCGTGCTTATAGGAAGATATACATTCGGGTTCAGAGATTGACAAAAGTTGAAAATTTAAAAAATGGCAAAAGGGAGGGGGGCTGGCAAATTTTACACAAATCTAATATGTTCTCTAATGAAAATTTAAAAATAAAGTCATTCATAAGATCCTCACAAGGTTTACACTTAATATAAAACAGGCAGGATAATTCTAAATATAAAACGATCTTGTAGAGCAGAAAATGCGTACTTACAAAAAAGTCTTAGATAGAGTACTACTAAATATACAAGCAGTTCCATATTGCAAAAATTGAATTGCTAAGTGCAGAAAGGCATCCAATGTCGGGGCACTTATTTATTACAAATACTTGGTTTAGACATAAAATTATCCATATGTACACCTGGTGTAGATGAGATCGCCACAGTAGAATCGATTTCATTATTGCCGATAAAGGACTAAGAGAGCTAGTGAGATATACGAGGGTCATAAGGGATTTTAAATGCAATACTGATAATAGATTCTAGTCATGAAAATTAATTTAGATCAGGGATGCTCTACACGTTTCTCTACACGCCTCTACACGTTTGGTGTAGTAAAAAGCAACGTCGACGAGTTGAAGTAACTTGAACAAAGCACACTCAAGATTAGGACAATACACCTAAATCATCATCCTAGAGCTTGTGTACTCTCGAGAAAAAGTGGGTAGAGGTTTGCAGAGTTTAGATTTTTCCGTCGAAGAACGGTTCTGGCGCGGTTTTGTACCATGCCGCTGATAGGACCGCAGAGGAGTTTGGTCTCCATTTAATTCGAGCTACACTACACAATATGCATGCCCTAGCATCAATATCACCTTTGGTGCTTAAAAATTCGATACGAAGAGAAGAGCTATTGTGAGGTCTGTCCAACATGATTTTCAAATCTGCTGGATTGAGGTCGGAGACTGAGGATATGTTTTTTGCCTGTCAATAAATTATCTGTATGCTATACCAACTGCCGAGCAAGCTAGCAAGATCCAGATACATTTGGACATGTTCTTAGGTATGCTTAAAACATGAACGCTCTAGGTGCATAGAGAGACACAATGCAGCTCTAAAAGTGTAATATAACCGTTTTTGGCTCTACTATACGCCATACGCTCGGGGGAAACTGGAGTTCGTTGTGGAGAATGATCCGTGTAAGATCTACTGGAAGGTTTCTTTCTGCATTAATCAACGTAGCAGTGCTGCAAATCCTGATATTGTCCTCCAAGATCTGAAGACCAAGTTAATTTACGTGATTGAATTCTTGGTACTAGTCAGTAGTAATATTACGGAGGAGGAGAAAAAAACGGACGAAATATCAAACACTTCTTTTCGAGCTGAGCAGATTGGACAAATGGTACGAAGTCCATCTTGTAGTTCTTATAAAATCGGCTGCCTTGGAGGTATGAAAGCTTAATTTCTTAGCCAACTCTACAAAACCCCTGCTTGCCGTCGTCAAGCTTAGTCCATGGCGAGCCAGATGCAAAAGTGTGTCTAAAAAAGAATCCAGAGGTAACACCTTTATCTCTAACTCTTCCGTCTGCTCTTACCTTCCAAGCTGGAAGGATCAGGAGTGGACGAAACCCCCGTTTCGGTCGCGCCGGGGCTGGTTTCTTATAGTAAAATTGATCGCAGCTTAGGAAACCAACAAATTGTCAAATATAACAAATCTTAAGAATAAATCGAAATAGAGTTTTTCTGAATTAAAAATTTAAGCATTTACAACTTGACAAGCTTGAATTCCAAACAATAATGCATAATAATAATAAGTTAATAAGTTAAGTTTAATAAGCTTAGTTGGTTACACGCTCGGACTTCATCTCAGAGGTCAGGGGTTTGATCCCTGAGTCAGTTCCTCTGGAAATTTTTCCATATACATTTACCGAAGTTCTGGTGGTTCGGAACCCATCTGAGGCTGCAGGTCCACATATTGCGAACTTGCCTGCAACCCAGTTCGACCGAGGTTCGATCCCTGAGCCGGTAACTCTGGAAATTTTTCTACGTACCTTTACAGAGGTTCTGTTAGTTTAGAATTGACCTTAAGCTGTAGGTCCCCCATCGTCTACTTGACTGCAACCTAGGTCCGTCAATGATGGGTTAAAAACCAGGCGTTGTCCAATAAGTCGGGGCACACTGTTCTCATCAGATCACTTGATTGCATTACGACTGCGTCCGTGACCCATGATATATAGCGGCACAGCCCCGTGAAAAAACTATTCAAAATATATGAAAATAACCAAAAACGCCTTCGACATGTTGGACAGTAACCATCTTAAGCCTGTGAAAATTTTTAAAATTTTTTATAATAATAATAGACTCTCTCTATATAAAATCCTAATGGCAGAGACTTGATGTTCTTACTTCCAGACTGCGTCAGTTCAAGAAAAGTAGTCCCCGAAAGCAACAAAATCGAATTAACAAACTGAGTGTAAAACAAAATAACCAGCACGATACCGAAGTTCCTCAATAGCAAGACATGATATTATACTGGTCGGGTGTTTGGAGATAAATGAACAGATGCAATTGGATCACTGCATGGATTGAACTGGAGAGAGCAAGTGCAATCAGTAGCCCTGAAATGCAGCTGATAACCTTGTGCTTTCGATTTGCAGATTTGCCGTAAAGGTACTCCTGAGAATGGCGAAGTGCTAGAGATAGTGGCAATAATGTAAGGCAAAGAGGAGCGGGCTCGTGAAGTCGCCCTGAAACACACCTCTTTGGAAAGTGACCTTGTTAGTCGTCAAACGATGTTTTCCAGATGAGATAGTATATCTGGGTTTTCAAAGTGGCATCAATATTTCTATGCACCTTACAATTTGCGGATGGACCGTCAAGCTTTCCCAAAAGACAGATGATAAATGGGAGGTCGAATTAAAAGCTTTGAGCCGTGTTGTTCAGCTAAGTTCCCCATTTTCGGTAGAAGTACTGTGCGCCCTTCCCCCAACCACTCTGGAATTGGCTCTTCCAACTTCAAGTATAAGGTGAAAATACCGGCCAGATGGTGCTAGCTTGAAGGAAACTTCTTCCACCAGATGGTCTTGATACCACCTGGCCCTAAGGCGGAATAGTTCTTCATACCTCTCAATACTTTTTCAGCTGCTCGGTAGTGCTGGTTGGGCATACTTCCTCAGGTGTTGTTATGAGGGCATCACACAGCTTCTTGAAGCTTTTTATGTTCTCTAAGTCTTCGTCAAGTCTATGCTGCACTTTGTAGACTTCCTCCAAAAGACTTCGACCACCTTTGGTTTGGGCGGGTGGTCGACAGCAACTGAAGGGTCTTGAAAGAGTCGAGACGGGTCAGAGAGAAACTGTTGGTTTTCTCTGACTCACATCTCTCTCCGCTCTAGACTCCTCTTAAGTGTCAGATAGTATCCGTATTCTCTCAACAATATGCTGCCTGATGATCAGCAGCTTTGACTTTTTAAGTGTGTGATAACGGATCCGGTGTTCGTGCGCGAACTTTCGAACCTTGGCGGTAAAATGCCTGCCAGATGCTATATAGTCAATCGCACACTGAATCCGGGCCGCGCACTGTCTTGTCCAGCCTATCTTCATGAAGACTTAATGCATTCGTCATTAGGCATCGCTCGTTCTCTATCGGATGGCTGCCCACGGTTGGTCTTGTCACCTCTCCTTTTCTGCTGCTGACTTGTTTTCGCTTTGTAGAGTAGGCGCTCTCCTTACAAAGCCCCTTTTTTGGAGTACTGCGGCATGGTTTCGCAGACGTTGACGCGAAAAGTGCGATAGCTCTGGGTGTTTCTCGCACCACAGAGCATGCAGTTGTGCCATGTAATTCTCTGGTTCAGCGGTTACGCCCACATTGCAGCATTCTAGCAATTCGTGACTCTGTCGCTCCGTTCACCTAAAAGCCCCAAGATTCCGCCGATCCATCGCATCGACTCCATATTTATTGGCTCTCCCAGCTCTAGAGTGGTCGGCATTATTGGCCGACCCATTTTCGAGACCCCTGCGCGTTGTGTTGCTTATAACCGCACTTACTGCAATTATGTTTGGTGTTATCATCGTTGTTCCCACGAGAGGCTAGGAAAATGGGTTTGTCCATCCTTTTAGAGTCCCACATACAAGGATAAGGCTGCACCTCCGCTTGAAGGTTAATTTCTTCGGGATCACTCACAAAACCGTTAAATTTTTTACCAAAAGAATATCTTTTGGAAAATTGGTTAATTTTTGAACAAATAATATAATTTATAACTAAGAAGGTAATCTTTAGGTAGAAAGTCCTTTCCTGTCTGACATTTTACTTTATGGAGTGATTGCCAGCCCAGTCTTCGTTCTATCATTGAGGTAACATTTTTTATTTTCGTCACATAAATCTGTCATTTGTCGATAACAGGATCTTGATCTCTCTTAATCATGGATAATTAAGGTTTCCTTTTATTATTAAAAAATGTTTATTATCTATCATAGCTTATTTGTAAATTCTTTGAGCTATTTTTGAATGACTCTAAAAGATGCCGTATGTTTTTCTTTTACATGTGAAAGAAGCAAATATTTTATTAAATAAACAAAATCATATTCTTATTGATAACAACATATGCTTGCAGTTTGCATAAAAGTGTCCCGGTAAAGACAAAATGCAGCTTTTATTCAAAGGTGCACATCCAGCGACAGGCTGACTCCACTCTGACCACTACTACTAGCCGATTTCACGCGTTGTGTGAAGTGGCCACTATAAAGACAGACGGTTGGTCCTTCTCCGGCGTCTGCACTAACATTAGGGCCAAAATTCAAGGCCCGAACTTTATATAATTGCAAGCTGTCCAAAAGATAAACCTGCTTATACTTATAACCGGAAACTTTTATTTTACTTACCAGAAAGATAATTCAGTGCAAAAGTTTCGAAATTATGCTACTGAAACTGCGAGAAAAATCGTAGACTTATATCCATAGTTCAAGATGCTAACTACTGTCCATAAAATTCTAATTCATAGACATAAGATTATTTAAACCTCATTGCTTTTAATCGGGCAAATGCCAGAAGAGGCTCGGGAATCGCAAGATTAATGACTCTGATGAAAGTGACGTTAACAGTGTGGAATCGGATTCGCCGAATAGTGACTAAAAATTATAATATAATATACATATAGTAAATTCTTTGTATTATTATTAAAAAAATTAGTGTTTTATTATTGAGAGGTTCCAAGTCAGGAATATCAGAGTTTTTAACTAAAACAGCGATTTTCCTTAAACTGGGAAAATTTCAAAATTGTAGGCATTACGTCACTTTGAACTTTTTTGATGAATTTTTTCAAAAATACTCCACCTCAGAAATTTTTAAAACAATTTTTATCAAATTAATAGGTGTTATGTAAAATGTAGTGCCCTTTTTTCTATAAAAATGAAGAAAAAAAGTCCAAATTTCAAATAAAAAATGTCAAAACAAATGTTAATTGTGATTTTTCGTTTTAAACTCGTATTTTTTTTATTTTTCTCATTTAAATTATTCCTTGCGATTTTACCTTTTACTTTTAAAAAATCTTGTAGCCTCTTCTGGTTGCCGAGTTATGCACTTTGCTTTGATTTTTTTTACTTTCTTCTGCCTATCTTGATAGAGCCTACCAGGTCACTAAATATACTCTAATGTGAAATCTTATGAAGCTTA
>JAAAKG020133139.1:0-14270 GCA_010014905.2 Druon quercuslanigerum
CATCGAAGTAAAAACCTGTTTTGATTTTTTAATTTAGCAAGCGTAGTTTTTATATGTACCCAACTTTGTAGTTCCTTGATGGTGTCAGCTGTGTAAGTGTTAGTTATTTTAATTTAAGCAATGTCTATTCTTGTTGAGAAAAAACAAAAAACATCTGCCATGAATACTTACAAAAAGTATTCATCGTTTTTTCTCCTTATATAAATATGTACACCATATTCTGTCAAAAAATCTGTCAAATCTTGGTAAGTTTTTCAGGTTATGTAATCTATCTTCAAATATTTCACGTAATTTTAAAAATAAGTTTTTAAAAAACTTTGTGTAATTTATCTATTAGGATAGAAGATATGTTTTTTAATAAAAAAAATTCCTGAAGAGGCTCCACTTAGTGGAGCGAAAGCTTGAATGAAATAAAGCTTTCTGATCAGTACATCAAAAACTTTACATCATTATAATAATTTTTGTCAAAATTGAAAAAAATTGTTAATGCAGGAAAAAGTATCGTAAAATCAAAAAAATTTTGAATTTAAGCCGCCATATTGGATGCTGCCATGTTTAATTTGAATAAACCTGCCATTACATTTTAAAGTTTAGAGTGCATGGACACTTTTAATGCACAAATCAAAAAAATCTACCAACCATTTCAATCCGAAAATTACAAAATAAAAATTATTTTTATTCAAAAATTCGTGTTTTTGTTAAATGAACAAATGTTACTTTTCAAGTATTCCTTTTTTTTGAAATTCTAGCTGCAGAAATCGAAAGCTCAGACAATTTTACGCCCGAACTAGGTATTCTCAATTTTTTCTATGACGCATTTCATAGTTAATAGAGCAGTTGGAAAAAATCTTAAAAATGTGTCCAGTCAGGACTTAATGGGTTAAAGAGTTTGCTGTAATTTATTATTTACAATTCATCTTTTATGGTTAAAAATACTACCATTTGGTTGAAATTTTAATTTTTTTCGGAAATTTCACTATTTTGTTAACAATTTATCTGTTTGGTTGAAAATACAACAATTTTTGGTGAATAGTTAATGCTTTTTAATTGATGTGTCTGCTATTATATGTTTCATTTTAGAATTCATGTCTCTTGGTTAAAAATACTACTATTTAATTAAAAATTAAATTTATTGAAAATTTTTCCCTTTGGGTTAAAATTTTATCTTTTGGTAGGAAATTCATCTTTTTTTTGGTTAAAAATTCATTGTTCTTGATCAAAAATTAGTTTTCTTTTTAAAGAAAAAGCCTACTTACATATTTTAAGTTTAAAATTAATATCTATAAGTTAAATTTGTTTACTATTTGGTTCACCATTTCATTAGTTTGTTAACGACTGAATTATTTTCTTGAAAATTCGTTCTTTTTGATTCAAAATTCATCTTTTTTCTTTTAGAAAAGTCATACTTTTTGTTTGAAAGTTACTTTTTGTATTAAAAAGTCTACTAATATATTTTGGGTTGAGAATTAAACAGCCGGATCAAATAAAGGTATACAATATTTTCAGCAGGAGCTCAAATTAACGCTTACAGGACAAAAAGAAGAATTCTGAAAATATTTGTTGACTGAATGCAAGCGAATTTCTTTTTGTAATTGAACTTCCAAAAACTAAAGTGCTAAACAAATTTTGAGAACTACGAGAACTCATCCCGCTCTAGCCGCTCGATATCCGGTAGCTAAATTCATCAATTACTTTTTTGACAATTTACGTTTTGTATTGAAAAGCAGTATTTTCGTTTAAAAATCCAAGTTCTTGGTTAAAAATGGCAGTACTTTTACAAAATTCATCTGTTGTGATTGAAAATGGAAATGTTTTTTTTAAATTATTCTGTTTTGATCGAGGATTTAACTAATTTACTGAAAATTCGTCCTTTTGGGTTCAATTCAACTGTTTCTTTAATTTAAATTAAAATATTTTTTATGAATATTCTTTGTACGACTATTTAATTTCTGGTTATAAAATTGAACTGCTGTGTTAAAATTTTTCTTTGGATGAAGATTCATCTTTTATGAAAAAAGTAATATTTTTAATGTATTTAATGTATTTAATGTATTATAAAGTATATTGTTAAAAGTAAATTTTAGAAAACTTATTATTGGATAGGCATTTTCTCATTTTAGATTGCAAATTAATCTTTTGGTAGAAAATAATTCTTTGATTGAAAGGTAATTCTTTTTATTTAAAAAGTCTACCATTATATTTCGGGTTCAGCATTTGTCAATTATTTTGTTAAAAATTAAACTATTGTTTTAAAAACTCGTGTTTTTTGTTGAAAATGCAATTTCTTCGTTAAAAATTAAAGTACTTTGTAAGAAATACTACTCTTTTGTTTATAAATGGAAATGTTTTTTGAAAATTATTTTGTTTTATGGTTGAGGCTTTAACTAATTTGATGAGAATTCGTGTTTTTTCTTTGAATTTATCTGTTTATTTTCCAATAAGAAATAAAAATATTTATGCTTAAAGTATCAACTATTACTTTTTTTTTGTAAATTCATCTCCATTGGTAGAGAAATCAACTACCTTATTGAATATTGAACCACTGTAGCTCTTTTTGGTTGAAACCTTTACTATTTTGTTATAAATTTGTCTTTTTCGTTTAAGAGTACATTTATATAAACAAAAATTGAAATAATTCATTTTTGGTTGAAACTTTTACTATTTTGTTATAAATTTGTCTTTTTCGTTTAAGAGTACATTTATATAAACAAAAATTGAAATAATTCATTTTTGGTTGAAAATTAATCACGGTTAAAAGTTTATCTTTTCAGGTTGTAAATACAGCTATTAGGTTAAAAATTACCTCTTGATTGAGAATTCATCTGTTTTTTTTTTTAGGAAATTCGTTTTTTGGCTTGACATTTTTTAAAATAAATTTATAATAATAATACTTATTCCACTACATATTTCATAATTTTATGTAGCCTTGCTCGACCCGGTTCGATCCGGATCAAGCAAAACAAGCTTTTGTTGATACATTATCTCTGCCAAGGCTTAAAAACAATGACGTCTGGAATATTCTATAATTGTAGGTGATGCACTATTTTGAAATTTCAGGTCGAATTAAAGTGGATATCAAAACTGGGTTCCTTTTTTGAATGAAAAATCTTTTATTAATGAAAATTTAACTCTTTTGTTGAGAGATAAAATATTTGGTTGTAAATGCAACTGTTTGGTTGAAAATTAAATTTGTTGCTAAAATTTAATTTTCTCGTGTTCAAAAACCAAATGTTTGTTTGAAAAATTCGACTTTTTGGCTTCAAAACCGAATTCTTTTTTGAATTTCTTTTTGGTTCGATGATTTATTTCTTTTTATACAAAATCCATCTTTTCTAGTTGAATATTCAACTATTTTTGTAACATACAATATATTTCTACTTGATACCTTAAGAATTTGGGACTTGCATGAATTTTAATAAAGATAATAAAATCCCTTATTTTGTAATATAAGTTGTCTAAATATAATAAATGCATCCGACAATGCTTTATAAAACTTAAATTTTTTTTTTTTATTTGTGTGAGATACAAATATCAATTCGATTGGGCTATCATTTTCCAGTAAATTTCTTTGCTTTGAATTTTAATAACCTTCGCGCTGGAAATTTTTCGTTGCGCAAAATAAAAATGTTGATTCCCTCCTGCTCTATCAGTCAAAGGATATTCCAAAGTGCATTTATTAAAAGCTGCATTTAAAAATTAAAATATTTAGTAATTTGGCTTTATTTATAAAACTAAAGAAGCCACAACTTTTTGTCATATTAAAATATATCAGGAAAATTTAGTTATACAAAGTCTACTATCAGCCGAAGCAAATCGCTAAAACATTTTGTTTAAATCATCAAAAAATGTATAATAGAATTTTATCGACAATACAACTTTTTAAAATTAAAATTCACATTGAGTTAGTTGATATCATTCTCAAATAAATAATTTCTCGTTAGTTCGGTACTTAGACAAGTTTTAATTAATCGCGTTTGCAATTGAACAAGTTCTTATTTTGTCAAAACACAAAGTTTAAAATTTTTTTGAAATCGCAAGCCTTAACAGATTGACATTTGTAATTCCAAAAAGTGTAAAAATCATAGATTTCAAATTTAATTACCGTATTTAAACTCTTTTCCCTATTTGATTTCTTTTCAATGAATGTAATAGATTCAATGAATGCAATGAAGTAATAGAATCCAATAAGAAAATCCAACTATTTTTGCTTGACATTCAATTGCTTTCTTTTAAAAATTCTACTATTCGGTAGAAAATTTAATTTTAAAAAATTAAAAAAACTTTTTTTTAAATTTAATTGAAATGTGCCTTTTTGAATATATAAGTCTCCCTCTTAAATTGAAAATTTCTCTTTTTGGTAGAAAAATCATAATATTTGGTTGAACATTATTCTTTTTAGCTGGAACTTTAACTTTTTAAGGAACATTAACTGCCGTCTAAAAAGTTTTTTTTTGCATAAAAATGCAACTATTTAATTCAAAATTTATATATTTTGTTACAAATTCGTCTCTTATAATTAAAAGGCCCACTATTTGGTTGTAAATGCAACTGTTTGGTAAAATTTTGATTTGCTTTGAAAACTCAACTTTTTAGGCTGATAATTCAGTTGTTTGCTAAAATCTTTTTTTTTTGGCTTGAAAATTCATTATTTTTCCTAATGTCATCTTTTTAAGTCAAAAATTCAACTTTTTTATTGAACATTCGTCGTTCTGGATAGAAATTTCGTTCTTATAGTTTAAAAATTGATCCTTTATGGAGGAACAGTCATCTTGTTTGGTTGTAAATTATTGTTCTTTCTTGGTCAAAAGTTACCCTTCTTTTTGAATTGAAAGTTCAAGTAACAATTTATTTTTCTTCTGATAATTTAAAGTTGAAGCTTAATTTTTTTTATTCAAAAATTCGACCATTTAGTTGAAAATTCAGAATCAAATATTGGACTGAAACTTTCATTATTTTATAAAAAAATGCAAAAAATGTAAATTTTTTGTTCTAAGTGCAACGGTTTGGTCGAAAATCATTATTAAATTTTTTAAATTTAACTATTCTATTAAAATTAACCTTTCGGGCTTATTTATAGGGGGATTTATTAAAACTTTTTTTAAATATTTTTTAATATGATTTTTTTTTAAATCACATGGCCAACATGGATTTCACTTATTGATGTACTTGTACGTGGTAGAAAGAATATGCTACTCTTAATTAGAAGTGAGATTTTTTACTTTGCGATTATTTAAATAAGAAGAATTTTAAATTCAAAAACTGAAATAATCATTTGGTTACAAATGATAGTTATTTAAATATGTCCCAGTCGACTTATTTTTTTTCAATTTCAAATTTGAAAAAAGGTGTACAAATCTCATAAAGAACTTTTAAGTCAATGGAAATTATCAAATCGAGAAAAGAAATAAATGCTTAAAAATCTAATTTTTAATTTATTTATTGTAATAAATATTAAAATGTGATAATAAAATTACCTAACAATATAATCAATACAATGCAATATAAACAATTTATTCTGTAAACTATATCTATATTTCTAATGACACCCTCTTTGCCTAACTTGATATTTTTTTACAAATTGTTATTCTGAAAGGGATATTATATAATTTTATAATGAGATTTTACTACTTAATACAATGAATAAATAATTAAGGTGATATAACATTCTTATTTTCTAACATAGTTTTTTTCTTATCTCTGGCGCATTCAATTATTTTTTAAATCATTTATTTTATTTCGTAGATTTCATTTAATATAGTTGTGTTCAATGTGCTTACGAATTTTTTAACATTCATAAGTGGTACGAATTGTTAAAAAACGAAAATAAAGAAAGATAAGATAACAAGCCAGATCCGGCTCATGATTAACCTTGGTCTGCATTTGTATTCTCTAATTCAAATATGATACTACATTTCGTTTAAACATCATTAAGATAACACTCTAACATCGTGTGTCGCTGCATTTGGAAGCCCTGATTACAAACATTGTCATTGAAAAATCCGGGAATAATTTTGACGGTCAAAACTGAACAAATATGTTTTTAAAACGAAGAAATGAAACTTTATTTTTATTTTGACAGAATATTCAGCATGTGCAATGAGAAAGAATCTCCCCTTTTTCCCCTCTTTATATATTTTAGGGTGAGTAGAAAGGGGCAAAGTGGCGAAAAAGATTTTAGATATAGTTTAATAAAATCACACAAAAATGCAAACAGAACTTCAAATGATTAGATTTTGTTGGTCGAATATGCGTATCAAAAAGGAAACCTTCACTGAAGAAAAAATATTTTTTTCTTTAAATAAAACAATTCGGTTGCTTAAATCAAAAATTCAAATGGGATTTTTTTTAAAATACATTATTTTGGTATCCTAGGAACAATATTTAAGCCAAAATTAAAATAATCAGCCCAGCTTTGAAAAATCGACTTTTCTGTATAATTAATTTTCAGCTATAAAATTTGCCAATATCATTAAACCCGTATATTTGAATTTCCTTTTTAGTATGATTTGAATTTTCTAAATTTAAAAGTTCGAATTGAGATTAATTTTTACTAATCAGTCGGTTGTAAATTCAGACTGGTTGGTCCTTAAAATTAATATCCTTAGTATAAATTTATTTTCTTAAATTTTGTTAAGTAAGAATTTATAAATTTAACCCATTAACTCTCAAAAGACCGAAAAACTAAGATTAACTTTGCGGATGCAGTTGTGGTAGTAAAACATGTCGCATATGTTTGAAACTCAACATACTTATGTTTTCAAGACCGCTCTACAACTTGAACTTGTCAAAATAATTGCTCGTTGACCGGGAAATTCAATATGGCGGCATTTATAACAAAAACCACGGAAAAATTTAAGACAAACAATTTTTTTTGCTGGATTTCGTATCGAAAAATTGTTTTCATGTAACATAATTGGTGCACAAAAGTGCACAAATACACAAACTTTAAAAAAATGGAAAACAACAACTTTGAAATTCAAGACGGATGTCTCAAAATGGCGAATTTAAAAAAAATTGTTGTTTCTACCTTCAAGTGACAGCAATGATATTAACTATTACTTAAACAACCTATATATTTTTCATGGTTTTTCGGGCCACTTATTACAAATCTGGCCGTGAAATTTCAAAATAAATTTGTTTAAACTACTTGTTTAGACAAATTATTCCGAAGAATTAGATTGTTCACAAGATTCATATGCTTTCCATGGTTTTTGGGTCCACTGAGTACGAATCTGGTGTCAAAGTTGGAAAATAAATGCCTTTAAACATTCTTTTGAACAATTTTTTAACAAATTGTAGCAATATTGATGTTTTTGAAAGATGCATATGTTTTCGTTGGTTTTTTTGTCCGCTGAGTATGAATCTGGCGTCAGATTCGCTAAATCAATGAGTTCAAGCAATTTTTTAAACAATTTTTCAAACAATCTTTTAACAAATTTTTTTTTAATTCGCAAAATCAATATGTTAAAACGAGTTTTTAAACAATTTGTTGAAAAATTGTTTCAAAAATTGTTTAAAAACATTCATTTTTCAAATTTGACGCCAGATGCAAAATAAATGGGTTTAAACAATTTTTGTAAGAATTTTTTAACAAATTATTGCAATATTGAAGTTTTTGAAAGATGCATATTCTTTCGTTGTTTTCTGTGTCCGCTGAGTACGAATATGGCGTCAGATTCGCTAAGTCAATGTGTTCAAACAATTTAAAAAAAAAATTTAAACAATCTTTTAACAAATTGTTTTAAAAATTCGCAAAATCAATATGTTAAAACAAGTTTTTAAACAATTTGTTAAAAGATTGTTAAAAGAATGGTTTAAACACATTTATTTTGCAAATTTGACGCCAGATGCAAAATAAATGTGTTAAAACAATTTTTTAAAGAACTTTTTAACAAATTATTGCAATATTGAAGTTTTTGCAAGATGCATATTCTTTCGTTGGTTTTTGTGTCCGCTAAGTACGAATATGGCGTCAGATTCGCTTAATCAATGTGTTCAAACAATTTTTTTAAAAAATGTGTAAACAATCTTTTAGCAAATTGTTTTAAAAATTCACAAAATCAATATGTTACAACAAGTTTTTAAACAATTTGTTAAAGAATTGTTTGAACACAATTATTTTGCAAATTTGTTTTTGCAAGATCTATATGCTTTCTTTGTTTTTTGTGTACGCTTAGTACGAATCTGGCGTCAGATTCGCTAAAACAATGTGTCCAAACCATTTTTTAAACCATTTTTTAACAAATTGTTTAAAAAATTCGCAAAATTAATATTTTAATACAATTTTTTAAACAATTTGTTAAAAAATAGTTTAAAAAATTGTTTAAGCACATTTATTTTTCAAATTTGATGCCAGATTCGTACTAAATGGATCCAAAAACCACGAAAAGCATATGTATCTTGTGAACAATCTAGTTCTTCGAAATAATTTGTTTAAACAAATAGTTTGAAAAAATTAATTTTCCAATTTCGCGGCCAGATTTGTAATAAGTGACTATGAGAAAATATATAGGTTGTTTGGGTAATAGTCAATACCATTGCTGTTACTTGAGGGTAGAAGTAACTATTTCTTTTTTTTTAATTTCGTCATTTTAAGACATCCGTATTGAATTTCATAGTTGTTGTTTTCCATTTTTCGAAAGTTCAGTATGTTTGTGCACTTTTTTGCACCAATTTTGTTACATGAAAAAAATTGTTCGATAAGAAATCCAACAGCAAAAATTTTGTTTCTAAAATGTTTCCGTGTTTTTTGTTATAAATGCCGCCATATTGAATTTCCTGGTAAACGAGCAATTATTTTGACAAGTTCATCTTGAAAAGCGGTCTTGAAAACATAAGTAGGTTGAGTTTCAAACATATGCGACATGTTTTACTACCACAACTGCATCAGCAAAGTTAAGCTTAGTTTTTCGGTCTTTTGGGCGTTAATGGGTTAATAGAATTGAATATGTTATGATACTTTAAAAATGAGTAAATTTATAATTTTGTACAAAATTCGGTATAAACTGTTATATTATTCAAACGATGATATAATACTCAATATTATCAAATGGCTGATTTCTTATTCAGCATATTTTGATAAATTTATCGAACTTAACTACAAAACTGCATTGAGAATATGAATTGAGTTACTCAATTTAATATACTGCAATCGTAGTTAATTGAATTACACAACATTGACCAGTTGACTTTATAAGTGAGTAATTAGCAAATAATAATCTCAATTTGAACTTTTGAGTTTCTCAAATTTAAATCATACTAAAAAAGAATTTATGAATAGAAGTTCTTTCTATATTTTTAGCCATTTTTTCGATGAAAGTTAATTAAACTGAAAAATTACTTTTTTTAAAAAGACACAGCCAATCTCTGATAAAAGCGGATAGGAGTAAATGTGGATTGATCCTTATTTTCTATTATCAGGTGAAAATATAGGAACTGTGTATTATTCGACGAGCTTCTATAAGATTGAACGATTTTAATGTAATTAATATTCTTGAAAAGCCTTGAAAAATACGGGATGGCTCGTGTAATTTATTTAAAAATCCTGTTAATCTGTTGTCATACATTTAAATCAGAAATTTCTATTTTCTGCACAAAAATATTATTTTTATTAGATTAAATGTCAAACCCATATTAATTCCTTGTGGTGTATTTATTGACGATAAGTTTCTTATTTATCAAAAAAGATATTTGAAAAATGATGAAAAATTTTTTTCTAGTAAATTTCCGATTGTATTCTGGTCCTGATTTTTTAAATGGCCATTGAAATTAAATAATTTGAACTCACAAAACCGAAAAGGTTTTTATTTGCAGTAATCAAATACAAAGTAAACTGCACATTAAAATATAGTGGAATTTAAAGCCAAGTAATTTTTTAATTGAAACGTTAAAATTATAAAAAATATACAAAACAGAAGCTTTCAACTATTAATTGAAACAATTTTTAATTAAATTCAATAAAAAATTCTTTACTTTTAAAAACTGAACAGCTGAAAGATGCCTGATTAAAAAACATAAATTTAAGCTATGATTTTCAATGCTCCAAAGCGAAGAATGAATGAATACATTTATATATATATATATATATATTGAAAAGTATATAATTTTGTAGCACTTTCAAGTTAGAAACCGTAAAAGTTGAAGATTTTAATTTTGACTAAAACTGAACACTTCTTAAATTAGTCGATTGGAATAAGTGATTTTTAGATTATTACTTATACATAAAAATTAAAAAATTTCACCCACAAAATTATTATTTAACAAAATGGAGCATTTAAAATCCTAAATATTGCTAAATATAGAAGAAATGTCCTTGTTAATTTAAAAAGTTCAAATTTAATAGGATAAAAATAAAATATTTTAGACTAAAATAATATTTAAACATGATTTAAAATTGAATAAAATAATATAATTAAATCTAATAATTTAAAATCATTCGGAACTTAAAAATAGTTTTTATAGTTTTAATCGGACGTATACAGTTGTAAACTACTAAGGATTTTAGATTCAAACTTGTAAATTTTTAACATTGAAATTTTTAAATTGCCTAAATTTGAACAGATTTACAATCGTTCTGCCCAATTAATTTTAATAAGTAATAATAATTTGATAATGATAATCAAGTTTTAATACTCGAAATACAATTCAATGATGAAAATCGTCAATTAATTCAAATTTATAGTTCATTAACTTAAGACAGTATCAAAAAAATTCGATTTCAAACGCTTTAAATGGCTTCATTCTTTAAAATTGCATTAAAAAATTTTTTGTATTAAAAATGCTCGCTTACAAATAAAAACCTAAAACGGAAAAATCTTAAACTGATAGATTTTGCATTTACGCATTGTAAACTAAATAATTGGCCATAATCATAAAAGTTAAGAATTAAACCTAAAATAAGTTGAACCTAAAAATAATTAAACCGACCAATTTTTTATTAATGATCTGCAGACAATTAATAATTCGATTACTTAAAATACTAATTATATAGAGAAAAAATACTAACATTGCTCAGTAAAAATATATAAATGATTACTTATTTGGACTATATGATATTATTTAAAAGAATTTTATAGAATTGGAATACGTGACAAATAGGAAAGTTTAGTAAAAGAATATGATTGTGTAACATTTTTTATCTTTTCTGGAACAATAAGAAGGTAATATTGCGAAACTTTTAAATTATAGATAAATTCACCTCTACCATCATCCATTATTTACACAATCCCGTTTCAAAATTTAAAATCAAGGGATATTTGCACAGAATCTGTTTTACCTTACTTTATTGACTGTAAACATAATCTCTGCGAACACTTTTGAGAAGTAAATATCTACATAATATATGGAAATTAATTATTACTACTATTTACTACTATTAATTATTACTATCTATAAATATCGATCATTCGGCAAAGATTAATGATAAAAGCATGAATATTATTAATTTTATACTCTTCATTATTATACAATAAAGAATCATATTAAATGCGGAACCTTTAGAACTTGGTCAAACTTCAAGATAAAAATGATTAATATTGAGTAAATACATTTTTCTACTATTCTAATTCCAATGATACGAAATTACTGCGAAAACACATTTCGCGGATTATATTTTTAATCGGAAATATTCTTTAAATTCATAATTTAATATTTAATGTGAATTATTGTTTTCAAATAAACTAACTAAGAAATTTATTATTTAATTAAGTATTCTATATTAAATTATTATTTCAGAAGGGAGTTATTATATGTGCCAAATTTAATTAAACTCAAGGGTAATTGTAAAAAAATTTATCATATTAAGCTATAAGATTTTCAAAAACAGTAAATTTTCAAATTTCAAACCCAAGAGAGTACGAAAATATAAAACTAAGAGATCAAGGCATTTTTTAAGACATGAATTTAACACATTATTAAAGGACGCTTGACATGACATGCGACTAGAAGAAGACAAAATTTTTTTTAAATCTCTTAAAAATATATACACAACAGATAAAAATATTTGGAAATATGGTAGGAATAACTTACTAGACATTTAAAGAAATTAAGTATACAATTAACAATGTTATTTCACATAATGGATGGTTTGAAAAATTATTTTCGACCATTATTCTAAAACAAGAATGGGGGCAATCAAGAACCAGCAAAAAAAGTTCTGGGATACTCCCTGAAATATTTGAGTCTACTTTCGATTTTTATCTTTCATATCGCAATATGAGAAATATCTGTGAATCGGAAATAATAGAAAAATTTTTATATAATTTATCAATTTTTTATTTTAAATTTATATTATTCAGGCAGGTGTGTGACAAGATAATTTGTGCACTTCTTTATTTATAAGTACTGTACAAAGTCGTCTAAAATTCTAAAGCTTTACTAAATTGTGCTTTAATTTTAGTACTTTATGGAAATGTATTCTACAAAAAACTTATTATTTGAAGGAAAAATGGAAGATTTGTGGGTCTTACAGTGGTCAACGTTTTGGAAGTCACCTTAATATTCTTTTTTAAGTTTATAATTATATGATTCTACATTAGGGTGGTCCAAAAATGCAATATATATCTTTATAGCTATATTAGTTATAGAATCCAAAAATGGTTAATTTTTGGATATCATTCCAATAAGTCTGTTTTATAGTGTCCCAAAAAACCCATGAGTGAAAAATTGGATTTTACCAGTTTATGGCGCTAATACATAAAATACTACTTTCGACTGATAATTAGATGTTCACATAATTTGTTAAAAGAATTTATCATAGTTTATAGAAATTTTGTCGAGGAAGGAAGTTAGAAAGTCAAGGTTATCACTTATTATAATATTTTTTTAGAACAATATTGATGCCACATAGTTGTGGTTTTTTTTCTGAAATTTTTTGTCTCGTTTTTACATTATCTATTATTTATATTATTATGTAGCTCAGTTCTTAAAGCTGAGCCTGGAGAACCCTTTTCTGGTATAACACTATAACTTGACAGAACTTAAAATAAAATGTATATGAACTAAGTAATTGCCAATAATTGTTCAAAAATAATTTTTTTCAACATTAATACTAATAATACTAAAAAAATGCTAAATACTAAAAATAATTCTACTAAATACTTTTGATAATAAAAATAAGTAGTCATAAAAACAAGTGGGATATAATATTTATGCAATTATAATACGGATATAATTAAGATCTACTTTAAATGAATTTAAGTGTGAATTTAAAAATTAAATTTTGAATTATTCATAAACGAAAAGATTTTTGGGGAATTTCAATTGTGAGTATAAAACATTAAAATTACATTGAATACTTTATTTAGCAATATTAAAGTAACGTAAACTAAACATTTTTTATTTTATTTCATAATTCACAATTTTAGCGTGAACTTTCGAATAGAAAAGAGGGTCTCAAATTTAAGGCTTCCCAGCGGCTCGAATTAGGGAAAGGGTTTTGACAGTTCTGGGTCAAAACTCCGTAGATACGACCAATTGGCCTGGCATCGCTAGTAGATACAGGATCTACTTTTGTAGACCCTGTGAAAGAAAGTTGCGAGTTTTTTTTCTGAAATTTGCAGCTTTCCAATAATTTTATACTTATGAAAAATTAATAATTAGTCATAAAAAAATAATTTTTTTAATTGGATTTAATTATTTTCTCTGATATTTATTTATTATTTGCTCATACCTAAACAGCCAATGCAAAGTAGAAAATTTGGGAAAATACCGGAACTTTCTGGCCTTACTATAAGAGAAGATAGTCATAAACAACAGTAAATTGTTTAAATAATTAGGTTGGTCAAATTTTTAAATTTAAAGTAAATTTATTTAATTTTTAAAGTAATTTTTAAAGTAAATTTAAAAATCCCAGAAAAGGGCATGTTTCTGACAGAGAAGATAAGAGAAGATAGATATAATTAATAATCATTTCGTTAAAACATTTACGTTTCTTAAATAGTATTAATTATTAACTCTCCCTTAAAATCGCAACTATCTAGCATTATTTAACGAGAATATCATTAAAAATAATGATAAATTCTTTCAATTATAACTTTTGCTAAATTGAAATAACTACTGCCCCACTCTAATTGAAAAGTGGACAAAAAGTATAACATTTCAGAAAAAAACCTAAATATCTAGAGTACTATAGGAGAAGATAGTTACAAACGATAATAATTTCTTAAAACAATTTCGTTTTAAATTTCATCAATTACACAGCACCACAAAAAAAAAAGTGGTCTGTCCCAGAAGCGAGACCAGTGTACTCTTATGTTTTCGGGGTCGCTGAA
>JAAAKG020133141.1:0-14269 GCA_010014905.2 Druon quercuslanigerum
TCTAGATTATTCATCTACTTGAATGATAGATTCCCTATTTTTTTGCTCATCAAGTTTAAAGGACCGGATTTTTTTGCTACTCAAAATAGAATTTATAGATTAATCTGCTACGCGAATAATAGATTCCCTATTTATTTGCTTCTCGACATTAAAGGACCGAATTTTTTTGCTACTCAACCGATTTTTTTTCTTATCAAAAATAAAGCGATAGATTTTTTTCTACTCGAATTTAAAGCTCTAGATTATTCTGCTACTTATATGATAGATTCCCTATTTTTTTGCTTCTCTACATTAAAGGAGTGGATTTTTTTGCTACTCAAAGTCGAATTCATAGATTAATCTGCAACGCGAATAATAGATTTCCAATTTAATTGCTCTCTCGAAAATAAAGCGCTATATTTTTTCTACTTTAATTTAAGCTTCTAGATTATTCTGCTACTTGAATTCAAAAATAAAGTGCTGAATTTTTTTGCTACTTGAATTTAAAGTTCTAGATTATTCTGCAACTTAAATGATAGATTATTAATTTTTTTGCGCCTCGACCTAGAAGTACAGGATTTTACTGCTACTAAATTCGAATTTGTAAATTAATCTGCTACGCAAATAATAGATTTCCGATTTTTTGCTTCTTGAAAATAATGTATTGAATTGATTTCTACTCTGATTCCAAATGTGAGATTATTCTGCTAAGTGTAAAATACACTTACTAAAAATACACTTTTTAAAACCACACTTTTTTAAATTACATTTTTTTCTAATCGAAACTAAAGCACTAGATTTTGTTGCTACTCGAATTTAAAGTTCTAGATTATTCTGTTACTTGATTTGTAGATTCCCTATTTTGTTGCTTTTCGACATTAAAGGACCGGATTTTTTTTCTATTCAAATTCGAATTCATAGATTAATCTGTTAAGCCAATAATAGATCCCCGATTTTTTCCGCATCGAAAATAAATACCTACTTTTTTGCTGCACGACGTTCCAATAATTGATTTTCTGAAAGAAAAAGATAATCAGCAATATATTCGTGTACAAGAGTAATCTAGAACTTGCGAAGCAGACAGCAAAAATATCTCTATAAGTTATGCAAATTTTAATTTTTTGCTTTGTATTTCAAAAAACCCAACATCTTTTCTTTAAGAATCTACAACTTTTAATCTGAAGGAGACGTTGTTAGAAGTTCATTTTTTAGTTTGTAACTAAATTTTAAAAATGACTGCTTTGTTTGAATCGTTTAGTTTTTAACATTGCTGAAAATATAAGTTTTTAAATTAAAAATATATTTTAAAAAACTTAATTAATTTGTTTCAAAATTCATGTATTTTACCATGTCTTGCATTTTTTCGTATAAATTGAATCATTTTTGGTTCGTTTTTAGAAATCGTTTTTGGTCAAAAATCAAACTATTTGGTTGAAAATTCAAGCATTTTTTAAAAATAATTTTTTTTTTGAAAATTCATTTTTTTAGATAAAGATTTAACATTTCAACAAAAAAATGATCTTTTTGTGTGTGGTATATTTTTATCTGCAAGGTTAAACAACGAAAATCTTTCGAGTTAAATGGCTTATTGCGAGGCATTTTTAATGTGTGTGGTGATGAATATTTCATCATTCATTACTCAAAAAATTGCTTTTAAAAGAAATTCCTTTAAAAAAAAATTAAAATTTTTTAAACTACTGAAATAGCGTACAAGTATCGAAAAAAACTAAAATCTAAGTTTTAGCAAAACTCTTACCTTTGATTTTTTTCTTGATTTTTTTGCATTTACATTTTTTTACATAAGAAAATAGAAATCTTTGGAAAAAATAATTCGTATAGGAAATCTTATTTATTTAAAATTTATTATAAAATCTCTTCATATTCATTAAAATATCAAACATTTTTAAAAAAGGTACAAATTTTTAACATTATTTGACCTACTTTCAACAAGTATACTAAGCTTTATGTGATTTTAAAATATTTTTTAACCACAAGGTTTCATCTTATTTATTCATCTTTTTAAAAAATTCTTTAAAAGTAATTGCTTGGTCTGGTCAAAATTAAAATTTATACAATTAAAAATTAGTCAAACAACGACTTGTAGAAACTTTAACATGTACTTTTTTATTTTTCTTGAAGAAAAAGTTTAAATTAATTAATTCTCTTTGTAGAATCTAGTAGTGTAGTCTGCACTTCTTCAAATCCTTAAAAAAAAGATAAAACATTTTTTTAATTAATGAATGAAGTTTCTCCAAAGCCCATCTTCGACTTTAAATATATTTAAAAAAATGGTAGTATGCTCTTCTTAAAAATTCTTCGGTTTACGACAAAAATCAAATTTCTTAGAATCTTAATAAGCAAAAATTATTAATTTATTATTTATTATGATATACTTGAATAATAGATTCTTCAAAATTAAATTACTCGAATTTCATCCTAATCGAAATTCTAGTACCAGATTTTTTTGCTATGCAAATTTGTAATTATATGTTCTTATTCTGCTGCTGGAATAATTAATTGCAAACATTTTCCATTTAAAACATTCAGTAAGTTTCAAAATTGAAAATATTCACAAAAAAACATTGACAAAAGTCCGCTTTCTGTTATTGCATTTAAATATTTATTTTTAAATTTGAAAGAGAGTTATTGAAGTAGAGTTTCGGTTCGACTGGTAATTAGTTAGATAGAATATTTTTTAGATGCCTAATGCCAGTGTTTGATGTTAGAATGCGTCACTAGTCTCTATCTATTAGATTGTCGATAAGTAGAGTAACTACTATATCCTAATAAATTTTTATAACCCGAAATTAATTAAAAACGCAAGAAAAATAAGTTTTAAAAAATTCACTGCGAGCTGGGTTTGACTCAATAACCTCCTCATTAGAAGCGAGGTGCGCCGCCAATTGCGCCAGCGCATCGCCAACAGTGAAAATTTTAGAACTTGTATGTCCTGAATTCCGAGCGAAGTTATTTTTCATGGATCTTATAAATTTAAGGCCAGTTATTAATTTTAAATTTGACAACAGAGTTATTCTTGCGTTTTTAATTAATTTAACATTATAAAAATTGATTACGATATAGTAGTTTCTCTACTTATCGACAATCTAATACACAGAGACCTCTGTGGTATTCAAACATCAAACACTGGTATTAGGTCTCTAAAAAATATTCTACCTAACTAATAACTAGTCAAACCGAAACACTGTTTAGCAAAATAAATCTGTAGACCTGCGCATGATTTCTTTTAATCATTGAATAATTTATAAATTTCAAACATCGTGTGAAATATGGTAGCCTAACCTCAAAAAAGTCGGTCTTATTCAAAAAGAAGAAAACCGATTCAATATGACCTTGCTTGAAGTGGTCATTGCAGTGTATAGCAGATTTAAAGCTTCTTGAGAAAATGACCGATTCACTTAGTCACAAACCGATTCAGTTTTAACTTCCTCAATCTGCAAATGACAGATACGCAATTCACAAATTCGTCTTTTTAATTTTAATTTTAAAAAATTTTAAATTTAATCGAATTTTTGTATTTTCCATAGTTTACAATGTTGGACTTTTTTTGGCACCAATTAAGGTTTTTAGGCTCCTTTAAATTGTTCGAAAAATCTGTTTTCTTGTGGAGGTACTAGCTTACATTAAACAAGTGACTCTACTTCTTAAAATCACTAAATAATATAACTTCAATTCTACCGGCATTTTTTGACTTTTCTAAGCTCCTGCAATCTGCAAAAAAATTTATATTAAAAACAACCATTAACTTCCGAAATCAACCTCTCTGATTTTTGAGCTACATGCCTTAACGTCGAACATTAACTACTCCCTGTCACATAGACACGACTTTGTCAAAAAATAACCCATTTAAGAGTTTTACACTGCCAGTAGAGTCAAGGATTTTTGGACTTCTTGAAAATACCGACTACGATTTTGGGGCTACATGCCTTAACGTCGAAAATTAACCCCTTCCTATCACGTGGACTCGGCTTTATAAAAAAATGCATCTTTACTACATTAATACGACGTTGTTAAAGAATAACCTTTTAGAGAATTCTACACTGTCAATAGATACTTTGATTTTTGGGCTCCTCGAAAATACCCACTCCGGTTTTTGGTCTGCATTCCTTATCCTCGAAAATTAAGCACTACCTATCACGTGGACACGATTTTGTCAAAAAATCACCTTTTTAAGAATTTTACACTGCCAATAGAGACCATGATTTTTGGCCTTCTCAAAAATACCCACCATGATTTTTGGACTACATGCCTGAACGTCGAAAATTAACCCCTCCCGTTCATGTAAACACGTCTTTGTCAAAAAATAACCTTTCTAAGAATTTTACACTGTCAATAAAGTCTATGATTTTTGGTCTTCTCGAAAATACCCACTACGATTTTTGGAGTACATGCCTAAACGTCGATAATTAACCCCTCCCGTTGATGTCGACAGGACTTTGTCAAAAAATAACCTTTTTCAGAATTTTACACTGCCAATAGAGTCCATGACTTTTGGCCTTCTCCAAAATACCCACGACGATTTTTGGACTACATGCCTTAACGTCGAAAATTAACCCCTCCCGTTCATGTAGAGAGGACTTTGTAAAAAAAAACCCTTTTAAGAGTTTCACACTGCCAGTAGAGTCAATGATTTTGGACTCCTTGAAAATACCCAGTCTGTTTTTTGGGCTACATGCCTAAACGTCGAAAATTAACCTCTTTCTATCACGTGGACGCGGCTTTATAAAAAAAATAACCCTTTTGAGAATTTTACACTGGCAATAGAGTCTATGAATTTTAGCCTCACCGAAAATATCCACTCTGATTTTTGGGCTACATGCCTTAACGTCGAAAATTAACCCCTTCCTATCACGTGGACGCGGCTTTATAAAAAAATAATCTTTTAAAGAATTTTACACTGCCAATAGAGTCCATGACTTTTGGCCTTCTCCAAAATACCCACCACGATTTTTCGACTACATGCCTTAACGTCGAAAATTAACCCCTCCCGTTCATGTAGACAAGACTTTGTCGTAAAAAAAACCTTTTAAGAGTTTCACACTGCCAGCAGAGTCAATGATTTTTGGACTCCTCGAAAATAACCACTCTGTGTTTTGGGCTACATGCTTAAACGTTGAAAATTAACCCCTTCCTATGACGTGGACGCGGCTTTATAAAAAATAACCCATTTGAGAATTTTACACTGACAATAGAGTTCATGATTTTAGGCTTCTTCAAAAATACCCACCACGATTTTTGGACTACAAGCCTTAACGTCGAAAATTAACCCCTCCTGTTCATGTGGACACGACTTTGTCACAAAGTAACCTTTTGGAGAATTTTGCACTGCAAATAAAGTCTATGATTTTTGGCTTCACCGAAAATATCCACTCCTGTTTTTGGGCTACATGCCTTATTGTCGAAAATTAAGCACTCCCTATCACGTGGACACAACTTTGTCAAAAAATAAAATTTTTAAGAATTTTACACTGCCAATAGAGACCATGACTTTTGGCCTTCTCGAAAGTACCCACCACGATTTTTGGACTACATGCCTTAACGTCGAAAATTAACCCTTCCCGTTCATGTGGACAGGACTTTGTCAGAAAGTAACCTTTTTGAGAATTTTACACTGTCAATAAAGTCTATAATTTTTGAACTACTTGGAAATACCCACTCTGTTTCTTGGGCAACATGCCTAAGCGTCAAAAATTAACCCCTTCCTATGACGTGGACTCGACTTTATAAAAAAATAACCTTTTTGAGAATTTTACACTGAGAATAGAGTTTATGATTTTTGACCTCCACGAAAATACCCACTCAGATTGTTGGGCTACATGCCTAAACGTCTATAATCAATGCATCTCTACTACATTAATACGATGTTGTCAAAAAATAACCTTTTAGAGAATTCTACACTGTCAATAGATACTTTGATTTGTGGGCTCCTCCAAAATACCCACTCCGGTTTTTGGGCTGCATGCCTTATCGTCGAAAATTAAGCACTCCCTATCACGTAGACGCAGCTTTATAAAAAAATAACCTTTTTGAGAATTTTACGCTGCCAATAGAGTCCATGACTTCTCGAAAATACCCACCACGATTTTTGGACTGCATCTCTTAACGTCGAAAATCAACCCCTCCCGTTCATGTGGACAGGACTTTGTCAAAAAGTAACCTTTTTAAGAATTTTACACTGTCAATAAAGTCTATGATTTTTGAAGTACTCGAAAATACCCACTCTCTTTCTTGGGCTACATGCCTAAACGTCGAAAATTAACCCCTTTCTATCACGTGGACGCGGCTTTATAAAAAAATAACCTTTTTGAGAATTTTAAACTGACCATAGAGTTTATCGTTTTTGGCCTCTTCAAAAATACCCACCACGATTTTTGGACTACATGCCTTAACGTCGAAAATTAACCCCTCCTGTTTATATGGACACGACTTTGTCACAAAGTAACCTTTTAGAGAATTTTACACTGCAAACAAAGTCTATGATTTTTGGCCTCCTCGAAAATACCCCCTGAGATTTTTGGGCTACATGCCTAAACGTCTAAAATCAATGCATCTATACTTAATTAATACGATGTTGTCAAAAAATAACCTTTTACAGAATTCTACACTGCCAATAGATGCTTTGATTTTTGGCCTTCTCCAAAACACCCACCACGATTTTTGGACTACATGCCTCAACGTCGAAAATTAACCTCTCCCGTTCATGTAGACAGGACTTTTTCAAAAAAAACCGTTTTAAGAGTTTCACACTGGCAGTAGAGTCAATGATTTTTGGACTCCTCGAAAATACCCACTCTGTTTTTTGGGCTACATGCCTAAACGTCGAAAATTAACCCCTTCCTATCACGTGGACGCGGCTTTTTAAAAAAAATAACCCTTTTGAGAATTTTACACTGACAATAGAGTTTATGATTTTAGGCCTCTTCAGAAATACCCACCACGATTTTTGGACTACATGCCTTAACGTCGAAAATTAACCTCTCCCGTTCATGTAGACACGACTTTGTCAAAAAGTTACTTTTTTGAGAATTTTACACTGCCAGTAGAGTCAATGATTTTTGGCCTCCTCGAAAACACCCACTCTGATTTTTGGACTACATGCCTTAACGTCGAAAATTAACCCCTCCCGTTCATGTAGACAAGACTTTGTCAAAAAATAACCCTTTTAAGAGTTTTACACTGCCAGTAGAGTCAATGATTTTTGGACTCCTCGAAAATACCCACTCTGATTTTTGGGCTACATGCCTAAACGTCTAAAATCAATGCATCTCTAGTACACTAATACGACGTTGTCAAAAAATAACCTTTTAGAGAATTCTACGCTGCTAATAGATTCTTTGATTTTTGGGCTCCTCGAAAATGCCTACTCCGATTTTGGGGCTAAATGCCTTATCGTCGAAAATTAAGCACTTCCTATCAAGTGGACGCGACTTTGTCAAAAAATAACCTTTTTAAGAATTTTACACTGCCAATAGAGTCCATGACTTTTGACCTTCTCGAAAATACCCACCACGATTTTTGGACTACTTGCCTTAAAGTCGAAAATTAACCCCTACCGTTCATGTGGATAGGACTTTGTAAAAAAGTAACCTTTTTGAGTATTTTACACTGTTAAAACAGTCTATGATTTTTGGCCTCCTCGAAAATACCCACTCTATTTTCTGGGCTACATGCCTAAGCGTCTAAAATCAATGCATCTCTAGTACATTAATACGACGTTGTCAAAAAATAACCTTTTAGCGAATTGTACACTGCCAATAGATGCTTTGATTTTTGGTCTTTGCGAAAATATCCAGTCCGATTTTTGGACTTTATGCCTTAACGTCAAAAATCAATGCCTCTCTAATACATTAATACGGCTTTCTCAAAAAATAACCTTTTAGAGAATTCTACGCTGCACATAGATTCTTTGATTTTTGGGCTCCTCGAAAATGCCTACTCCGATTTTGGGGCTAAATGCCTTATCGTCGAAAATTAAGCACTTCCTATCACGTGGACGCGACTTTGTCAAAAAATAACCTTTTTAAGAATTTTACACGGCCAATAGAGTCCATGATTTTTGGGCTCCTCGAAAAGACCCACTCCGCTTTTTGAGCTACATTTCTGAGCGTCAACAACAACCATGTAGATATGACAGTGAAAAATAATATATTTTTAAAATTTTGGAAATAGAAAGGGTTCAAGAAATCTTTTGTAAAACTTTTTCTGTTGAACAGCTGATTGATCTTTTTAATGTAAAAACTTAGAGAAGAAAATTCTAAAATTTGTTTGCTAAAAGTTGTATGAAATATCTCTGATGTTTACAGTAATTATAAAATAAAAAGTAATTGTAAAGAAATTATAAATCAAATTTTGGTTTCTTCAACCTAAACAATCTAAAATAAATAAACACTCTTCTTAATTTAACAAATGATGCGGCGTGTATATTTTTCTTGGAGGAAATTATGAACTTAATATATTTTTTTGAATTAAAGAAATAAAATTTAGTCATATTTGGTAATAATAGATTATCAGGGAAAAGTAGTTAGTTTATATCTGACATAGCATGTGGCTTTCGTTCTTTCTCCATTTTAAAAGGAATTATTTTAAATAGAAGCATAACATTCTGACAAATTCATATGTAGGTGTTGGAGGTCAAAAATCGTAGTGGGTATTTTCGAGGAACCTGAAATTCAGACCCCGTTGACAGTGCAAAATTCTAAAAAGAGTTATTTTTTGAAAAAATCGCATATACGTAGTACAGAGGGGTTGATTTTTGACGTTAAGGGTTTAAGCCTAAAAATCCCAAAATGTGCCAAGATTAAATTACTAAAAAAAATCAATTTTTTAAAGGGATTTGATTTTGGATGTTAAGGATTGTTTTGGGAAAATTTCTTTTTTGGACACTAAATGTTATTCCCGATCGCACACAATCGACTGCTTATACCGGGCTCTTTATTGGTTCAGCTTAAATCTTTTGTATCTCAAAAACTAAAGCTTCAAACGATGTATGGAAAATAAATTTTCGTTTAATTTTTTTAATTTTTATGCAGCCATATAAGTCCGGACCCTTTTTTCACTATACTCTCAGCTGTTTGTCAGAAAATTAAAAATAAACGTTTAATGTATTTCTGACAGTAAGTTTTATTTTCGATTTCAATGAGAACAACCCTACCCAAAATACAGATAAAAGAGTAATTTCAATGCTCAGCAAATATATACGCTTTTCAGGTCCATTTAAATAATATATTCGCGAACATTAACTGCTTGCCTCAATATCAGATGATCTTTAAAAGCTACAAACTCCAAGTTTCCACTACTTTCCGCATCGATATCAAAAGTTTCATTGACTAAAATTGAAATTGCCTCAGGGTCCAGACCCCCCCTCTTTATTGACCATAGCCCTTTACTATCGGTGGCTTTTTAGAGGTTGTGAAAAAAATAATAACTTAATCTAGTACTTGTTTAGAAGTTATTTATACACAGTATATCATATTTTCCTTTTCGCAATAAGTCTAATGATTCCAAGATTATTCGGGATTTCGAAAC
The DNA here is from genome assembly GCA_010014905.2 of Druon quercuslanigerum. NCBI lineage: Eukaryota > Metazoa > Arthropoda > Insecta > Hymenoptera > Cynipidae > Druon > Druon quercuslanigerum. The sequence goes on from JAAAKG020133141.1 coordinate 9,523, forward strand.
CAGAATATATGTGACGAGCAGCTAGATCTTAACTCATGAAGTCGGACGATCTCGGGTTCGCGCTCGTGCGTTTTCGGCTTTTCACAAGGCTGACCTTCGCAGCACGTAACAGAATGGACTCACAGACACGGAACGTTCGCATGTGTTTCTCCCGAATTTGAAGGGGGTGGGAGCTGAAAAATTCCACAGTCTGGAGACACTGCTACCTGTATTTGTTATGACAAGAGCAATTATGACAGTTCCGTTGACAGTTTAATGTACACATTACGTAAATATAGATTATTCATCCAGATCCAGATAGTCTTTTACGAAAAAAAAATCAGTGACTTGTTCTTTGTTCTACAATGCGGATCATTATTGGCACTGTTTATCTATCCATATCAGTTTTACTTAATTTTATTGGTAAGTATAAGTTATGATATCAAAGTTGAAAAAAACGTCAGAGGAAATACATTGTAGGAAAAAATTTGAATGAAGTCGAGGAATTAAATAAATTATGTTCTTTAACCACCTTAAATTATAGCCATATGTCGAGTGTTACCCTTTACTTCTTGCATTTTTACATAATAATCATTTTTATTTAGAATTTACGTATTAATTTTTCTTCTTGCAGGATTAAGTTTGGGGAGCAATCCACCGCTACCTCCTAATGTTTACATTGATGCAAATGGGGTCCCTCAACTAATAAGCCCTCCATCTCATGGTGTTTATAATAACAGAAATAATAATAGCGCTGAACCCAGGCCCGCATCCAGGCACGTCCCACCCGAAATGATGGAAGCCCTTCGGGACTGGAGTAGAAGGACATTCGCATATAATCAGGCTGCGCAAGCAGCTGCTCGGCAGGGTCATCAGCTACCTGCTCCGCCGGTAGCTCCTCGTCCGATGGCTCCTCAGCAGACACCCGCTCACCACGCGCCGTATCAGCCCTCAAACAGTGAGGAGGAACTGGATCTGGAACTGAGATTGGGTCCACCAAATGTGAAGCATTAAGTGCAAAACTAATGTACGATACCACTTGTGAACGGAAGTCAAATAAAAGTTTCACAAACTAAGAGAAATTAGATTTTTTTACCCCCTCCAATATCTTCCTTAATCAATTTAAAAAAGGTTTAATGTAGTCAACATGACCTTAACAAAAATATTACGTAGAAAATGACACAGCTTTTCTTACTACTCAGTTGCAAATTCATATATCTTGTTTAAAATTCGTAATTTTTTGTAAACAATGAATCTTCTAATGTGTATTGTTGGTTGTAAATTAAACTATTTTGGTGAAAAAAATTTACTGTTTTCTTCAAAATTCGGATTTTGGGTAAAAATTAATTTCATTAACTGAAAATATTAACTATTCTATCATCAATTTTTATTTCATTTTTTATGAACTTAACTTTTTGGTAGAAATTGAATATTCTCAGTTGCAAATTCACGTTTTTGGTGAAAAAATTCAACTATTGGTTGAGAATTCAACAATTTTGGGTAAATAAATTTGAGTAAAAAATTCATTTTTTCTTGATAAAGTTTTGTCATTTTAATATAAACCTCATCTTTTTGTGTGCAGATTGATTTTTTTTAATTAGCTTTGTTGGCTTTCTCAAACATTTTTTATTGAGGGCAATTTTATCAGTAAAAATTCAGGTATATTTTTACCTGCAATGTATTTTTCTTACTTAAAAAAATTTCTGTTAAAAAAATACTTCACAGAAACATTACCAATTTTCGGAACTAATGAAAAAGCGTGCATTAAAAAAAGTGAATTTTTGCAAAACGTCTACCTTTGATTTTTTTCTTGATTTTTTTTTAGATTTATAGGAACTCGAAAGGAAATCATTGGAAATATTCATTTTAGTAGGAAATAAAAATTTTTGTAATATATTTAATAGAATATGTTATTCAAAGCAAGTCAATTTTGTCAAAATCTCTTTTTATTTTTTACAATATTAAATATTTCAAAAAGAGTTACGATTTTTTAACGTTATTTGACTTACTTTGACAAATATACCAATCTTCACGTGACTTGATAATATTTCTTATCTCCAAGGTTTATCTTATTTGGTGATAAATATTTCACAATTTTTAATCGAATTTCTTGTTCTGAAGCCTCACATTTTTAATTCATTTTTCCCTATTCGAAAAATGCTATAAAACTAATCGCTTTGTACGCTCAAAATTAAAATTCAACGATTACAAATTATTCAAATAACAACTTGTAGAAACATGAACATGTAATTTTATTATTCTCGAGGAAAAACTTATTATCAAATATAATATCAAAATAATAATATAAGGTCTTTTTAAATATTCTTGGGCTTACGGTACTTAAAGAAATAATAAATTTATGATTTTTCTGTTCTGCTTCGATTTATTCTGCTGTCTGTTTTAGAAAAAAAGTCAAATGCTATTATTTTTCTTATTTAAAACATAATTTTTGTAACCATCTTTCCGATACTTTCACATAAAAGCAACTTAAATTTACGAACTTGTTGTAGTAAACAAGCAGCATAAAACCTTAATTTTCCTAAAATTAGAATTTTTCAAATAAATTATAAACTAAGGTATTAATTGAATTCAATTCTACAAACAAAATATTCCTGTTGCGCAGACACATTATTCAATTCTAAAACAATAAAAATCGAATTTCTAATCGATTAGCTCAACTTTCAACCAAGTAGTTGAATTTTCAGAAGAAAGAAAGAATTTTTGACAAAATGTTCAAATTCCAAGCCATTAACAACATTTTTCTATATTAAAGTTCTATTTTTGACAAAGAAATAAATCTTAGAAAAAGTACATTTTAAGCACAATATTTAATTTCCATTTTGAAACAAACAGGGTTTTCTTAAATTTGGTCAATAAAGGCTTATACCAATTAATTAAATAAAAAATGCAGCTTGTCATACAAATAAAGAGTGATAATTTTTAATTAAAAAAAAAGAATTTTTGAAACGAAAATTAGTGAAACAAATTCCATTTGTTTAAATAATTGCAAATTAATCAACCAATGTTAATAAATATTTGACTAGACCAATTGTACCATTTTTAGGGAAACAAGTAATTTTCGAGAAAAAACATTATTTAAACAAATTCTATTGGTTTCAATAATTTTTTTACGAGGGCTGATAAAAAATGTTCTTATAACACACCGAGAAGGGCCCGCACTTCTGGGTAAAATAGGGATATTAATACATCACTACAGCGATCTTAGTATATATAAATTTAGACAAAGATCTTAATTTGGTCACTATAATGATTCTACAAACGACCCACTCAAAAACACCACCCTTTCTCCTCGGCATGATTACCCCCCTGTACCACTCTCGCAAAAATTCAGGGGGGGGGGGCGTTCTTTATCCGTGCCTAGGGTCTCCTTTTCTGTTCCAGCTTGGGCTTCCTCTGCAGGTCTGGGCTTCTTATCGGACCTGCCCAGCCATGTAGTTAGCTTGTGCGACCAAGAGGCTCCTTCAACAAGGCTGCCTCCCTATACGCCAAGCACCGAAACGTCCCCGGCTGATGGTCTGTCCGGGGCTTTTCTTCCTTTGCGGCGCCGAGGTAACACTGCGGTGTACTTTCGCATGTTGCAGCCCTATGGCCCTCTTTGCTGCATCTGCAACAGGCCCTCTTAAGGTCTGCGCCCTCAAAACTTGCTGCCATATGGCCAAAGCCTAGGCAGTGATAGAACTGTAGCGTCGCCGTCTTCTTGCGCACTCGGCAGGATACCCGTCCCACCATCAGGTGTCCTGTACGCAAAAGTCTCGCCGCTATCTCTTCTGTCAGCTCCACGAAAGCCTTTAGAGATTGTCTCAGAAGGTTCTTTTCATGTAGCTGACCTTAATCTCACCAGCATATTTCCTGCCAAAGTGGCTTCTTACAGCTGTCTCGGCCTCCTCTCCTTTAGTAGTTGGGTCGAGATCCAAGACCTCGAACTCGATACAAGGGACGAGCTCACGCACTCTACCCCTTTCGCTAACAGCCTCCTTAATAGCAGTCGACAGCTCGGCTCTGCCTTTCTCTGCAGGTCCTAGTTCCGCAGGGACACCTCTGTTTCTAGTTTGCCTAACACCCATGAGTTTTACGCCAAGGGCGCCAGGTTTCACTTTCTGCTTAAGGTCCTTGTGGACGTCTGTGTAGCTCAGGCCCTCGGCCGGTTTAGTAAGAACCGCCTCGGGGAGTGCTCGCCTCTGCATCTTCGTCTCCAGCCTGGGATTACCAGAAGCAGGTTCCTCCTTTTCTTAATTCTTCCTCGGGTTTGAGATTACTTTCGTAACCTTGCGAGTCCTCTGTTTCTTGTTCCCAGGCTTGGAGGGGCTCGCCTCCACTGGACGCAAGGTGGCCTCCCTCTCTCGCTTCCTAGCGTCGAAAGTGGGAGCAATCACGGCATCTTTGGTCTAAGTGTAGATTTATCTAGTAATCTTTCCAGTCTTGACCGTCTCCTTTCTGGAAATTGCTCTCATCCTAGCCGTTCTTCCGAAGTTCTCGATGAGGTCCCTGCAAAGCCCCTCGCTCACGATTCAGAGATCGCGGAGTCTATCTACTAATCTCTCCGCCTCTTCTAGGCCTTCCCTAATTGGAAGCCACATGTTTTTCTGCTGAAATTTCGCATTTCCTTCACTTTATTTTGTAGGTTGTTGAACTAACTAGATTAATTTTATTCATATAAAAAAGCCAAAGCCGAAAACCCTCTATTCTTATGTATTTTGAGCCCCTGAATCCGAATCCACAACTTAATTTTTCGAAAAATGCGTACAAC
>JAAAKG020133142.1:0-14269 GCA_010014905.2 Druon quercuslanigerum
ATCACTTGATTGCATTATAAATGCGTCCGTGACTGATGATATATACCGGGACAGCCCCGTGCAAAACTATTCTAAAAATATATGAAAATCCAACTCTAACCAAAAATGTGTTTGACACGTTGGACTGTAACCATCTTAAGCCTGTGACAACATTTAAATAATTAATAATATTAATAATATTAATAATAATAAACGGTAGACGCGCAGTAGAGAAAGTTGCGGTACGTTAGCATCACTGGCTGGCTGGCTGTCAGCTCAAGGCGGGTACATGAGGTGTAAAACAGCCATCGAACACATTTTTTTCGCGTGACGAAAAACGCAAACATAATCTAAATCTGTTCATACCTGTAACCTTTCTAAATTTCAGGCTTACCACTAAGTTTATATTTTTGAAATGAGATATTTCAGGTTGGATAGGGAGTCCAAGAAGATGTCTGTTTAATTAAGTATTATAGCCAACACAAGAATTGTAACGATTTTACTATTTAATGGAATAGTTAAAAAAAAATAAAAAAGAACATATAAATTTATCTTCTTTACCCCATTTATTCATTTTTAAATTAAATTAATGCATTAAAAAAGAATATTTTTAGAAATGTGTACCGTTTCTCTGTTCTATTTAATTATATGTGGAATGTTTTTAACTTTCTTAATTAAGAGAAGTTATGAAATTCGGTTATAATTCTAAGGGTCTTTTTTCAAATGAGATGGACTCCAGAATTATATTTTATTTGTTTCTCTAATAAATAAGATATTTACTGGTGTTATTTATGAACTTAAATTATTTTAAATCCAAAATCACATTTGTGTAATTCAAGTTTTCTTTCAGTTATTAAGAAACTGTATGCTATAACATTTATTAGGACAATAATGAATTATTCTTAACTTAATTTTTGTTCGTCTAAATTCACATTGTCGGGAATAAACAAAAATTTAATTTTTAAAATCGACAGAGACGAGGTCAATCATTAAAACAAAAAAATTTTTTATTTCTCTAAACTCAAAATTCATACCATCTTTTTCATCAAAATCGAATTTTTTGTATGTGTCACTCAAAAATCTTCTTTCAGGATTAGAGACATTGTATATCGGCAATTCTTAATCATTATTGATTAGAAATATTAAATCTGCACGCAGAAAAACGTTTTTTTCTTAATCGTGGATGTGAACGGAAATTACATTATAGCTATCAAAAGTAACATTTTATGATATTTTCCGTTAGTTTTCACTATTTAATCGACTTATTTTTAAAAAATAGAAAATATCTACTTACAGGACAGTTAATTGATTTACTATAACCATTTTCGTATTTTAAAAATACACGCATTAACTACGTGTATAAATCATTTTCCATGCGCATAAAATATTCCTTGGTTGGGACATATTCTATTGGCTGGGACGTTTGCACAGATTAAAAAAAAATAATTTTAAAATCAACAGTTTGTTTTTTTATTTCATGTTATCTATTTCCTTGTTGATTTTATTCGTTAATGGAGATTAGTCTGCCTAATGAAATAGAAATAAAATCTCGTACGATAATGATCTCTGAAGGAAAAGCTCAAGACAATATTCAGTCCAATGTCGAAATAGCATGCTTATTAGTTACACTGCTAATTAAAGTTTATCATGTTACTAGAAAAGATGAGCATCGTGCGTACTCTGATCTTTTCCTTCACGGTTATTCTTACTTATATTGGTAAATATAATAATATCATATACATATATGCATAGATTCCGTTGAAAGTGTGTCTAAAATCGCATTAATTTCTTACAAAGTCAGTTGGCATTAAACAATTTTGCCACAAAGGATTTATATTCTCCCAACACCAAGAGATATCGTCTAAACAAAATTAATATTCTATTTCTTCTTGCAGAAGTCAGTTCACAGTCTAGCTCTAGACCTAATATCAATTGGCCCGATACTCCCCGACCAGGTAGATTCCAGCCTTTTTCTTCTCCTCGCATACCCCTGCCTCATGCCGAGCAACAGCTGCCTATACGTGTCAGATCCAGGTCTCCTGCCAGGCCCTCTTCCGACAAGACTCTCAAGCCTCCTTTAAGGCACAGGTGCAGGTCTCCTTCTGCCAAGTTTTCATTTGACAGATTTCCTGATATGCAGGTACTTGGATATGGACTTGGACAACTTGGTCTAATTCGGCTCAATCCATATATCAATCCGCACCGGCAATTCGAGTTTCGAAGATACACCTTTAATTCTTATACACAGATTCGAGTGCGAATATCAAACAATGTCTACGCATCAATGCCAACCCGAGAACAAATTGTGTTAGCTACATCTAAAGAGGATGTTTTTGCAATTTTGGAGACTAGCGGTATTTTTAGGGGAATATATTGTAAAAACAAGTATTGGTCACGGGCTAAAATTAACATAGGAAGCGGTGAGGTTTCAGTTTTAACGGCAAAAGAAATTAAGGAGGTTCCAATAGGCAGCCAACGTAAATTAGGGATGTTTTTTAGTATAACAGTTGCAAAATACGATTCGCTTCAGCTAAACCAATAATTAAATTTAACAAAAAAACAGTCTATTCCGCTGGCTACAAGCTGATACCTGTAAGTTGTATACAGTGGGTTACCCAACTACTTCGACTTAGACTTTTACATTGACAATGACGTAGAATAAGAACACCGCGTCCAATTTTCAATCTATTTGTATCATATTTAGTTGTAAAATATATTAAACTCGTATTACTATTAAGGATGCTCAGATCCTGTGAATCGGTTTTATTTTTTGTGGATATTCTATAGAAATATTTGAAATTAATTAAAAAGAAGAAGTAAGCGTCGGTAGCCCGATAACAATCATGCGGGGCACTTGGTGAGAGGAAGAATTGTGCAGTATATAAGCTTCGCACTTCGTGAGAGGCAGCTTGTGAGGCATATGCTTTACACTTCATGAAAGGCCTATTTTTTAATAATAAAAATAGCAATTATTATTGTTAATACTACGTTTTTAATAAATTATTTTTACGGTTTGAAAGGACTTGCTTTCCAACTTTTTTGATACCCATTTTTCTGCAAAATGAAATTTGAGATAAGAAGTGAAAAAACGGAATGGACATAATTTTAAATGTTTTCGCACCAGAAGCAAACATTATTTAAAGAAACATTGATTTGAATATAGACAAAATAATTAAAAAATAAAATCTACAAGAGAAGTATTGAGAAAAAATTACTTTCTTTCACTAGTATGGTAGATAAATCATAGGGTAATTCATAAAAGTAGCTTCGTTAAAAAATTTTTTTATTTCCAAGTAATTACTTTAAAAATTAATTAGAATCGCTGTGCACCAGCACATTGTGTATTAATTAATTATTAGGAATTTACTTGAATTTTCTACTAGATGTGCTAGATGTAACCACAACCGTCCGTAAAAAGGTCTTTAACATTTGTAGAAAATAATAATGCGATATTTTATTTTTCCATTGAAAATCAAGAGATTGTTGACAAAGCTCAACAGATTCATAAAATGAAAAAAATAATTAATTTATCGTAGACACAAGAGAGAAGTATTCAAATTCTTTGTATGATCACTGCATCTGACACAATTCTTTTTTATAAATACCAAAAATTCATTTTGCAGACTATTACTGTACAAACACGAAGTAGCAAAGTAATAAGAAAACAGCGTCTCTAGTCATATCTTGTGGATTTTATTGTTTCAGAAATTTATTTGTCAAATTATTAAATACCGATTTTACACCTGGTAAAATTATTTCTAGCTACCGGAATTGTAAAGTTTAAGATCTAATAATAATGTTCTCCTCTGATCCAGTAAGTGAGAGTTACCAAACATATTTGTTGTCCTTGGAAGAAGTTTGGATTTCATATTCGGCTCACATATTCCGTTGGAACTTTCTTTAAGGGGATGTGGCTTTAGTTCTATTATCACGAATTTCAAAAAAGATAGATTTAATAAATAGATACTGTAGATAGATATTGTAAAATTAAAAATCGCTCTTTTGTAATTCAGGTCTTCTTTAGGTCATTAAAAATTGTATGACATAACATTTGTCAGAAAAATAATTATATATTCTTCGATTAATTTTTGTTCTTTTCAAGTCATATTGGCGGGAATAAACAAAATTTTAATTTTAAAACTCGGCAGGGACGAAACCTATCATCAAGACAAAAAAAATTATTTATTTCTCTGAACTCAAATTTCATAACTTGTTTTTCATCAAAATCGATTTTTTGTATGTGTCACTCCAATATCTTATTTTAGGATTAGAAAAATTCTGTATCGACATTTCTCAATATTTATTATAAATATTAAATCTAAATATTTATATCATTTACAATCAGAGCCTTAAAATAACCAATTGAGCTGTGGGCGCGACGCCAGGGCAGTTCAAAAAGTTACCAAGATTGGGATTCCTGACGTGAACTGTCTCCCCAAAAAGTTAATAGCATGGAGGTTTGACTGTACCTCATCACCATTTGATCTATGTGCTGATTGTGCTACTAGGCTCCATCGGTTAAGTAATCTTGTTCTAACACATCGTGAATAGTGCAAGTATTGATCCCGCACTTTCAATAAATATGTACCTGGCCATTATCCCAAGATTTCTAAATAACCATTGACATGCAAAGATTCCTGTATTTAAATGGAAAATAATTTATTTTAGTGATTTAGCGAAAAGTTTCCGCTGTGACAATCACCTTCGGGAATTCCCAAGCCGAAACTTCTTTCACGTTATCTATTTCAAAGTAATAGTTAATTCCATATTGGCGAGTTGTCTGAATAATGAAATATAACTAAAATCTCGTACGATGGTGATCTCTGAAGGACAAGCTTAAAACAATAGTTACTCCAATGTCGAAACAGAAAGCTTATTAGTTACTCTGCTAAATACAGTTTATCACGTTATTAGAATAGATGAGGATTGTGAGTACTCTGGTCTTTTTCTTCACGGTTATTCCTAATTATATTGGTAAATATAATAATATGATATACCTATAATTATTATTAAAACATTATTTGGCTTTCCTCAAACCATAAATTACTCTACTTAGCCCGCATTCAATCCAACTTGCTATTTTGTCCAGTCTTTATCTGTATTTGCCCAAAATGAGTATGATATTAATCTGAATTTATTTCGATGAAACCTAAAAGGGATGCGTTATAAAAGAAGAGAGTACATAAATGCAAAACTTTGTTCAACTTTTTTATGTATTAGCTTCAAAGCATTCAACATCTTTGTCAAATCAGAAGTTGCGTCGTCTGGGAATAAACAGGAATCAAAGAGATAAAATACTCATACACAAGACTCGTTTATTAAAGATAATACCATAGCCGCTTAACAGAGTGTCGCATGATGACCGAACAATGTCTGGAAGAACGAGTACGTTCGCTAAAGCTCGTGCCTAACTTATTAATATAGATGGCAGCACGTTGCAGCAAAAATAAGTTAAGTCAAGTGATATCCAGTCGCATCATCCTTCAAAGTTGCGAAGAAACGGTAACCTCCAATGAATTTTCGTGACATGGGACTTCCTTTTCTTACGTGCCTCACAAAAGAAATCAGCTGTGTCCTTCTGTCCTGTGTTTACATGACTTAGCCTTCCATGCCAGGCTCTTAATTTGCTTCAGGATACGTTTGATTCGTCCCTTATTCTGATATGGAAGAAAATTCTGTAGATCTGATTTCCTTGTTTAACTCTCTGAGCAACGATCTTATTTTTGCGCTTAAAACCCTGACAGAAAAATGATTTTTACGTATTTTCGCAACATAAAGGACATTGTCCATCTGAGCCTCGACCCAGTAATCATTTATGAGTTTATCTATCAGCACTGTTTCCAACCCAAGGACTTCACACTCACGATCGACCCCTAAGGCGATATGTTCGCCGCGAATTAGAGGAAAATTTTTTAGTTATTCCTGTCGAAATGTTATATGCTTAGAAGCTCCGCTATTAAAGATCGTTACGTCTTTTATATTTTTTTCATAAGTTGAGTCACTTTCTCTCAAACAAAATTTCCTTTTTTGTGACAATAGAAAAATTCGACATCTCTTTTGTTGATATCACTATTTGCACTCTGATATTTTCTCTGGCTTTTTATCGTGTATGATCCCGACAATTTCTTTTTCGCACCAAGACGCATTGATGGTGAAGCGCTGCATGCATCGTCATTTTCGACGACCCGCCCCTCATTCTTTATTAGGCACTGCAGAAGATTTTGTACAGCTTGAAAGTCCGGCCTCACATTATCCCAAGCCGCTAGAATAGCATTAAACTTAGGCGAAAGACTTCATCCGAGATGACTTATCAACATCAGACAACTACCTCACTAGATTATGGACTTTTGGAACGTGTAAAACAATGTAATCACCAGTCTTCATTCGTTACTTATTAAAACCTGTGGGTATGGAGGATTTTATATGAAGTGGATTTTTGCTCATGAATGTCACTTAACTTTGTCCACGTTTCACTCGAGGTAGTACAGGTGATTAGGCACTAAAATTGAAAGTATTCCATATGCAGCAAAAATGGAATACATCTGGAGTTTCCACATCTGAAAATTCATACCTTTGAATTTTGCTACATTCTTCACGGACATTCGGCCATCCATTTTTATGGATTGTCACTCACGATTTTTTCCTTAAATGACGGAGCTTTTTTAAAGAAAGTATCTCAGCCCTTTCTTTTCATGGCGGACAAAAAACGCGTTGACTTATGTCTTCTTCCAGACAATTCGCGGACGTCAGGTACGTGGGCGCATAACCTGTTAAATCAGAAGTTGGATCGTCTTGGAATAAGCAGGAGTTAGAGGGATGAAACGCTTATTTACACAAGTCTCGTTTATTAAAGATAATACCCTAGCTGTTTAACAGTGAGTCGCATGTTGACCGCACAAAGAATTGCAGAACGACTACATTCATCAAAGCTTGTTCCTAACTTATTAATATAGATGACAGCACGTTGCAAGAAAGTAACTTGAGTCAAGTGAAGCATGAAATACAAATCAGAAATTTTAATGTGACTAAATAAAATATCAACAATCTTCACAATCTTGAGCTATATATTAAAGATCTACGAAACCTTCATCTAAATATTAATCATGTAAATATTCAATATTTTAAAAATTCTCAAGATGCTTATCATATTTAATGATTCTTAAGAGTTCGTATAATCAGATCCATTCTCGCTATAGGTTGTTTGTTTATTATCATGGTGGTTATTTTTATGTAACTTTTTTACAAAAGACTATTACGTTATACACTCTCATAAATGTTACTGTGAAAATAAATGTAAAATATATAGTGTAGTAAGATAAATTCTTTTACCGTTTTTATCAGCTCTTTATAAAGCAAAATAACAACATAAAAGAGATTTTATAATTATTATTTGAACACAAATATTAATTTGTATATTTTAGACATTTCTAATAAGCACGTGCTATGTAGCCAAAAAAAAAAATATTCAGCACGACTCATGCGCAAGGCGGGTGGGGATCATAAAATTTCGGAAATGTTTATAATGGTTATCACAATTGATTTTCTGATCAAATCGCAATGTATCGGAGAATCATGTGCTCGTAGAGATTTTTATGTCCCTAAGAAGAAAGTAAAACGAAGGCCTTAAAACTGCGACATTTTCAAATGAGTGTTCTTCATTAGAAGTACCAAATAAATCATAGTTACATTTCAATACAGCTTATAAATTAATTTATTGTAACTTCCCGCATTGAAATATTGAGGCGCTGATAGAATTTTTTGCGCGTTTTCCAAAAACTCTGAGTTCCAGTAGCTAAAAACTGTCTTCGCGACTCAGCTCTCTCTGGAGTAGCCCTCATTCAGGTAGCAGAAAATTTTTTCCGAATTATCAAAATGTTTTTGAACAACTCAATACACATCGGATGACACACGAAGAATTACGGATTGATTCTTTTTTCGGAATTATTTGTTTCATCTGTGTCTCTAAATTCCGCCGCATGCATGTAGGGAAGCGCATTAATTCCTTGCAAAATAAGGTGAAATTAAACGATACTTCCATAAAGAATTCATGTTATCCCAACACAAGGGTATCGTTGAACAGAAATTAATCTTGTAATTATTCTTACAGCATTAAGTTCACAGTCTGGCCGTAAGTCTAATGGCAATTGGCCTGATACTCCTTTTCCGGATTATTGCCGGCCTTCTTCTTTTTCTCGTTCCATAGATCAGTCTCCTGCCGAGCTCGAAACGCCTCTACATCTCCTACTTCCAAGCCTTCATATGCCAGGGCTTTCGAAACAAACAGTAAAGGAAATACTCTATCCAATTAATATGATTAAGATTAAGTAAATAACGATCAATGGTGAAGTAGTAGAGTAAGTCCAATTTTACAGAATATATTTTAATCTGGACCTAAATTATGTCCTACCAATAGGTTATTTCTAAAGTGGAATTACTAATTTGATATAGATGTTCAAAAAGGTCATGCTTAAAGTAATATAGTGACGGAGCATTCCTTAAACTAGACGGTAATTTGTTTCAAAGGCGAAGGCCTCTCACAATAAATGAACTTTGAAGTTAACATGTTCAGTGAAAAGGATTCTTAGAATTTTTTTTACGTAGTCTGGACTGGGAAGGAAGTTTTTTGTTTACAAAATGGAAAAACTTGTAAAGATACTGAGGACCTTCATTTTTTTGTTACTGAATAAATCAACTTACCCATAAAGAATTGTTTCAATATTTCAAATTAAGGTTATCAGTAATGTCATCAGATACTAAGCAGCCGCAATCGAAAATCGGAAGGATGAGGCTTTTTACGAGGAGAATTTGGGTGGAGGTGGCATGGGCATTTTTATTCCTATTCAGTTGCTAAAGGATTCGAAAATATTTTTGTAGATATTTCACAGATCAACTCCATCCAAGACAAGGTTCGATTTAATATCAGGACCAGATCCGAAACTGACTCGACGAAGGGGATGTTAAGTCCGTTGACCTGTTATGGGGATAGGATGGCTAGTTTCGAAGAAGAGGGTGATGTTGACGGCCCTATAACAATTGCCTTTGTTTTAATAGGGTTAACAGCTAATCCAATTTTCAGAGCCCAATGGGCCACAGAATCAATGTTTTCCTGTACCAGACTGAGCAATCGATCTGCTCCTTTCGCCCCTTGTTAAATAAAGTATAATTACGATACAAGTGCATTTAATATAAATAGATATGAAGGTCACTCTTCAAACGATGTGGCGTTATTCTATTGTCAATTTAAACGATTAATTGCAAATTTATCAAAACATCCGATACAATTTCGTAAAGATTGATTTATATAAAAATAAATTACAGAGTTGGGCAAATCTTCACATATAAAAAAAGTGTGATTAGGTAATAGAAATTAAATTAATTGTTTCCTTTTATATACAAATATTGGACTTTGATGCAACTTATTACCAGAAATAATAATACGAAAATATATTAAATTCATATAATAAAATGTACATCTTTTCTATAATTTATATTAGTTTCTCGAAACCTTAGATAAGTCATCATAATAAAAACTACATAAATATTCTGTCTAAAAACCAGAATTCTGTAAAACGTATAAGATCATATAAATTGTGACGTCAGTATTTGCGAACTTAGTACGTTTGTTTTCCTTGAAACTGAATAATAAAATATAAATTTAATCTCGTACGATAATAATCTCTGAATATAATGTCAAAATGCCAAGCTTTAGGTGATATTTACTGTAATAATTAATCAGAATACTCACTAGCTTCATTGGTCTTTGCAAAAGAAAAATATTGTTATATTATTAAATATCAAAAATACTTTAATTATATGCAAAATGTATTCCTTTATTGAAAAAGCGATACAAAACAAAACAAACCCGAAACTCAAGCACACATAACTTTGAGAGGAATTAGCTAATTTTTGTTGCCTGTTTCTCTTCATTAAATTTGTGGAAGCCCAAAAGTAGCGACTCTGCAAACGTGTGCAACAATTTCTCATTATTACTAAAAAGAAATGGAAATTTACACATTTAGATATTTAGCAGGTCAACAAATGTCCTGAAATATTAAAGTAGGGAGCACCCATTTTTTCATTAACTCGCAATGCATCAGAGAATCATTATGAAATACTTATGAAAACATCCAAAAGAAATCACCTAGAGATCCTTCAGAAAAATTTGAGTCAAGGCTTTTTCCTATCAAATTTGTACAAATTTGATAGGAAAGACCTACAGGGATCATTTTTTTCATAGATATATAAATTCTTAGCAGATAAAGGAAAAATAGAGAATGTCAAGGAATCTGCTATTTTCTTCCTTAATGTATTTTTTTTCTATCAGAGAAAATTTACTTCCAGAACGAATTAAAAATATCAAAATTAAAAATACCGATCACAATATGGCGGCACTTAATTGTAAAAATGAAACCGATTTCAATAAAAATTTTTGCTCTGAAGTTCCACATTCCTTTTTAGGCTGGATTTGGAATCAGTTAAAAAAATCCAGCGAAGGCTGGACAAGTATTATGACAATTCCCACAAGGTTCACATACTAGTTTGTCTGATATAGGCGATAAAAATGTAGCGCAAGAAGCCATCGGCAGATGACTAAGTTGTCGATTTCTCAACTGGTGATGTCACAGTGGTCCGAAGACGCATTTCCATCGTGTGTGTTGGACAAAAGAAATGATCCCTGTAGGTCAATCCTCGGAGCTCCAAAAAGGGTAATCTAGCTTTTAAAAGCTATGACGCTAATTGTGCCACATCCTGAACTTACTGCTCTTAGTATTTGATTCCATACTCTTAGTAAAGCCCAGGATGGCACCTACTGTTAGCCTAAGCCTGGCTAACTCTGGTCACTGCATTGCTTCCATCACACACCTAAACATTTTTTATCTTCGCAGCCTGCCCTGCATCATTTTTGCATCGATCATGATTTGCTCCTGCAAAAAATATGTGAAGGTATATTTGAAGGTGATTAAGTTTCACCAGTGGCCACTCGACCGTGGACACGTGTAGAAGTCTTGGTTTAAGAACAGCGAAGTAAATCAATGCAATCATTCTGGGCACTATATCTCATGTGAACACGAAGGTTCTTCTGCACATCCGAAATATCATGACAACCGGTCTGCATAAAGTTTCAAGATGTTTCGCTTAATTTAATTTGCTATCTAGGATTACTCCCAAGTATTTAACTAAGTCTGGGATCATCAGCTTTTCATGACGGAATGCAGGGGCGTCAAATTTGAGCACCAACCCATTCACGTTTTCGAATGAGCAGCCCTGACTCCGATTACAAAGCCATCAGCGTATTTCTGTATATAAGATCCTTAATTATTTAGCTTACAATGGATGCTACCCACTAAAATTTGCCACAGGAGAGATTAAGAAAGTTAAAGTAATCGGCTGGAAATCGACGTAATTTATGTATGTGTGCCCCACTGTCATTCAATTGGATTGTTGCCAACCGCAGTGATGCCTTCCTCCTCTGGGTCAATTTATAATAGCTGAAAATCTTAGAAGTGAACGCTGTGTGCGGAATAATCTTCGATACCTCTTAGAGGCCCCTTTCCCTATTTATCTGCTTCTGTCCGTGGTTCTCATCTTAATGACGGCGAGGTCCCTTGAGCAGAGCACAGGAACCAAAATCGCATCCATAACTTATAAATGAAGGCATACACTCCGAAACCACTTATCTCTTCCCTGTTTAAACGGCGTTCTTGGTTTAGAGCAAGCTTAGTACTGCTTAATATGCATCATGGATATGCCTGTCTCGGCCACTGGTAGGTTAATTTTTGGCATCTTCGGACGCTTCTGGATCTCTTATAGAACCCAGATAGCTTGCTCGGAAGGTGAATATAGTTATTCCTAGATAGGATCAAAATTCAAAGCAACGAGGGCACTGATTGAACTTTCGGGAAGACTCACAGCTAGAATTCAGCCAGCCCCATTTGGTCTATCTCTTGGAATATATATTCCAAGAATCGGTTCGCAAAGTGCGGTTCTGGAAGTTTAGGCACCCTAGCACGGCCGACGTATGTTTTAGAGTGCCAGAAATGCGTACGGTCGCTGTCCGGTTCCTTTGTAGACACTTTTCCAGCTTGATCACCAGGTTTAGTCTCTCTTTGAGCCTAAACGCTAACGTTTCCTCTATTAGTCAGTACCACGAACATATTTCTAAGCTTTCTGATGCTATGGCTATCATCCTGTTAAAGACGTTAAATCTGAGGAAGCCCCTCTCGGGGTATCGCGTAAATCTCTTTAGAGATCTTTACAGTCTGCACCGCTCCTATCATAATGCCCCTTGAGGAGCCTCCACATTTGGCGGTGGGTTAGATCTGGAAGTAAAGCGCCTTTGATATTCTAGGTGGCTTTATATTGCCCCCTATTAGGATCTCTCCTTACTGTAGGTCTAACAAATATGGGTCCATCAGTTCCTTGAAACAACTATACTTTGCGATGAAGTCCCTCTGGTTCATCTATTTGACATCCTTTTAAGCCTTCCAGCAGCTACAAGGGCATTAATTAAAGGTAATTTATCAGATTTTAATAATATAAAGCAATATAAATCAAGTTGAATATTTTTCAAGTTGACCAAATATTCTGTGTTCCGGTCCGCTTTTTATGCCAACTAGTTAAAAAGAACCTTCGGAAATCAAATCTCTTTCTTGTTTTCGAATTTTTATGTTTTACCGGCCTCCCAAAATTCTTTCGCATGCGTCTGTTAGAGCACATAACTTTCTTTACAAAATAATTTCAAATGAAACGGTATTGTCGGTCCATGAAAAATATTTGTGATTAGTGATTGTATTACTTAAATTTTTTTGAATAAAGTATTATTTTACAAAAGTTAATTTTTGTAATAATTCAGAATGTTTTTAAAGGGCGGCAGCAATTCTGCAAAATGGAACTCTACATTTGAGAACTCTACACCGCTGATTCTAAATGCAAAATATTATGGTTGTCATTTTTTATATTATATTAATTAAAATTGTATGGATCTTCTTCTCCTTCAGAATAATTTTTTAATCATAAATTACAACTATATTGTAAATTTTGTATAGCAAATTTGATTTATTTAAATTTAATTTCAAAAAAAATCTGCTGGAAAAAGAAATTACGTCGACTACACAGGCATGCACTACTTCGCCACAGGTTGTCAGTTTTGATGACTTTTTCAGCACCGATTTTTATATAATTTTAATCTTCAAAATCGATGGGCCTCAAATTTTTAATTGTAAAACTAATATGTTCGAAATTGAAAACATGTATTTTTGAAATACAATCGAATAATTAAATAGTCCGCGTTTCTGGATCCACAGATAGAACAATTATGAAGGATTAATATTTATAAATATTTTATCTTACATTTTTTAATTTAAAGTGTAAATGATACAAATTCGAAAATGCTTGAAATTGCTTAAAAACTTAATTGCTTAATTTTGTATTATTTGTTTTAAATAAAATAATGAGCGAATTAGTTATCTATGATTTTTGTAAATTTACACTTGTTAAGAATTATTCTCGATATTTACAGTTTTGTTCTTGTCTATTTCGACTTGAATCGGATCACGATTTCCTTTGAAATAAAATGATCAAATTCTGCTCTAGATATTTATATAGGATGATCCAATTCACACGAAATATTATTTGTTTAAATGTCAATAATTTTTTGTATTAAAAAAAATTTGAGGGTATTTTATTACCAAATCAAAGAAATTTCCTATTCAAGATTTCGATTCAAGAAATTATATTCGCTATCATATCCGCTTGCTACAAAAAATTTTTCGTCACTCGGTTCGGATGAAAGTCAAAGGAATAACTCATATTTTTGAAATTATTATTGGAAGATAGATTTTACTGTAGAAAATTTATTAGATTAAATCTTTTCGCCAACTTTTTTTTTAGTGAAAAAATCCCAGTTAAAGGTTTCATTAAAAATAATAGTTAGTGAAAGTGGTTAAGCTAAGAAATAGTGACAAAACCCAGGAATAAAAATCGGAAATGCAGCGAATTTTTAAGTTTCTGATTTTGACATTTAACGAAACTATCTTTATAACTTATTGAAATATAAATTTCTTTAATCTCATCAGTTTTTTAAGTATGTATCTTCATATGTTATTATTAATCATATCAATTGTATACTTATTGTATATAATACTTATTTGCCTGCTGAACGTTAATTTCTTCAAATGCTTGTAGGAATCCAGCAGAAGTAGAGAACGTTAAAACTAAGGGATCGTTCACATATTACGTAAGGATGTTTTCTTTTGTTTATATCGTTGTGTCATTTTTTATTTAACGGCAA
>JAAAKG020133143.1:0-14268 GCA_010014905.2 Druon quercuslanigerum
TATAGTTCCTCTTCATCTTCGGCGTCACTCCCGCTATCCAATTCGATGATTCTCCTTTTCCTGCGCCTGAAAATTTGTACAAATGTGCACTTTTGAAAAGAACAAATATCGAAAATGTTCAAAATGTTTAGTATATACATACATACTTAAAAAATTCCTGATCAAATTAAACAAAAATTCAATAATTAAAAATAGGTTATCTTTCTATCTCTCGACATTGACGTAGGATGTACATAAAAAATGAACTAAAGTGACTTTCAAGAAAAACAACAAGAGTACTACTCAAATAAAAACTTTAGACAGATGTATAAATGTATAAATACCTTAGACAGATGTTTAAGTCAATTAATATAAATGTGCTTTAGAAAGATGCATAAATCAATATTTACTCTCGGTCGACGCTTATTTTTAGTCCAGTGATATACAAAGAACACGCTATCATTAGTAATTCCAAGGTTAACTCCCTGAGCTACTGCGCATGCGTTAGGTCCGCAAGCTGGTTGGCTAGGTTTGTAAAGTTTCATGAAACTTTGACAAAATGAAAAGTTTCATGAAACTTAGACAAAATGAAAAGTTCCATGAAACTTAGACAAAATGAAAAGTTCCATGAAACTTTGGAAACGTTTCAAAGTTTTTGAAGATTCAAACATTGGGGCGGGAAAATTCAAAATATAAAAAAGTACTGTCAAGTATTAAATTTAAACATTTAATAGTATCCTTTGTGTTTTAAAGCAAATCTTTTCAAATAATTTGAATGAAAAAATCGCGAGTTAATTGTTATTAACATGTAATTTTTTAAATATTTTATTTTAAAAATTCGAAGATTGAATTCAGTAAAATAAAAATAAATTTCGTATTTAATCCATATTTGATTTCTAGAATGTTTGAATATTTATACATTTAATTAAAAGTGTAAAAACATGTTTCAATTTTTGTCTATCTAAAATTAAATTCCTTTAAAATTTTTGTTGGGTATTTGGGTCAAGCGGTTGTGACATCAACTGCGCGTCAACTGCAACACAAAAGCACAAAAAAATTTCGGTCAAATTTTGTACAGCTTCAGAGATTCGGAATAAAATTATGGGAAACGTAGGAGAAAGCTATAAATACTAGCTTTTGCGTGATAAGGAAACTTTTTCGCAATGTTCTTTCCAATTCAAACATTCTTTTTTTTTCAACATAACAATTTAATATTATGGTGATGATAAAACAATTGTGCTCGATTGAACTAAAACCATAATTTTGACAGTGCCTTTTTTGCAAAATTTTTTTTAGAGACAGATCCAGGACGTTCAAAATAACAGGTTGCTCTTTGCCATTATTAATTTTTTAGATAAAGAGAAACAATTTTGAACCATGCATTGCTATTCCTCTTTTGCTTTGTTTTCTAGAAAAATAAGATTTTTAATCGGTAAAATGATACTTTTTTAACTATAGTGATAGAAACTAATTTTTCTTTACTTTCAAGCTCAGGAAGATTAATAATCTCACGAAGCTAACCACATATAAAAGAAAACCGCTCTTTTAACATGCATGTCTTAAAATGTTATGATAAAAAACTTGTTTTGGTAGAAACAGATGAAAAACTCAATGGCAAACTTTAAGTATTTAAAATGGCACCATGTATATTCTCGAGAGTAAGAGCGTATAGCTGGTATTTGTCGCCAACTTTGCGTCCATTGATAAGAAAATTTTTATTTGCTGTTGATAAGTTCTGAGTAATTTTTATGCTTACACTACACACTCCAGAATTTTTATGTTGCATACTTTTTATTTTACAATTTTTATATTTCTGAAATTACCCTGCATTTGAGTGATGTCAACATTATATACATTATCATCCGAGAGGGTATTAAATTTGTGTAAAATTTTGACCCCCGATAACTTTCGAAGGAAGTAACAGATTGGATTGACCTTTGGTTTACTCTTTTAGGGTCCTAAACTAAAAGTAAAATTCGTGAGCCAGCTTTTTCGGATAAAAATTCAAAAATTCAACGCATTTTGAATATTTTTAAGACCACTTTTTTCAAAATACAAAAATTCTTTGTACGGATATTCATATTATTTAAAAATATGAACAATTTATCCGGACAAATTTCTGCATTTAAATTTCTGTATATTAATTTAAATAGACATTTCGGGTTCCATTCTTACACAACAAACCTAGGAATTTTTGAATCTGAACTAGAAAATTCTCTATTCAAAATAATTTAAAAAAAAAGTTTTTTAATAGATAGTATCTATTCATTTATTGACCCTACACCATTGCATGCCGAAACATTCCTCTAGCGATTATTAAAATTAAAAAAAAAAACATTAAAAAAATCGTTAATAACAAATTTATAACAGTTTAAAGAATTCAGAAAACTTTAAAGACTGCAGAAGAATTCAAATAATTTTGAAAAATTCAAATAATTCACAAAAATGCAGTGAATTCAGAAGAATCTAAAGAATTCAGAGAAATTAAAGAATTAAAAAAATTCACAATAATTCAAAAATTCTAGGGAATTCAGAGAATTAAAATACAAAAGACTTGGAGAAATTAAAAATAATTCCTGGTATATTGTATATTTCAAGAGAATTTAAAAAACTTCAAAAGAATTGCTAATGGCCTGATTTTAAATATAGCTTACACGACAGCCATTTAATTATGATATTCGTGAAATTGCACTTTAAGTAACTTGTCAAAAAATAGGAAATCCTTAATCTTTCAGCAATTACTTTTAAAATGATTAAAATGAGTATTCAGACAAATATGTAGGTATTCCCAAGAACTGTACACTTTATGCTCTATAATAAATCAGTCACAGATTAATTAATGGCTTTTAATACACTATTTGATTGTATTTCTAAAATTTTTGATTGGTTTTATTGCAGAGTAATTTCCATCCACACTAAAGAATTTTATATTTATTTCTACGTCTAAAATAAGAAATCATTCTTTTTTTTCAAACGAGACTTCATACAAAGTAACTCCCTTTCCTTGAATTTGCCGAAAAAGTAACTTCTTGTTTTTTTGCTTTAATAATACCCGGTAGCCTATGATATTAAAGAAATTATTAAGTAGCGATTTAATCCTTAAAAAATGCCAAAATTAAAGCAAAAACAACGAGGCAGCGAAATCTGGAGCTTAAATGAGGATGAACCATTTACCGAAGAGGAAAATTTTCAACCAAAACAACTGAAAAGAAAGAAAATGAATTATGAACAACTTTAAGAAGAAGAAAAGGAATTTGAAGCAAAAAAGAGAGTGTAGACGAAGAATATGAAGCTAAAGATAATCAGAAAAATAAGAAATCAATGCAAAAAAGAGAGAAGACGAAAAAGATAAAGCCAAGGAAAAGGAGCAACAAAAAGAAAAAAAAGACAAAATGAGAGAATACAAGAATAAGAAGATAATTATCAAAACTAGAAATCAATTGCAAAAAGTTAGAAGTCGAAGAATATAAAGCTAAAGAAAAGGAGCAACAAAAAGGAAAAAAAGTAAAAATGAGCGATCACGAAAAATATAAAGCTAAAGATAATAAGCAAAACAAGAAAACAAAGTTAAAGAAGAGAGAAGACCAAAGAATATAAAGCTAATGAAAAGGAGCAACAAAACGGAAAACAAGGAAAAATTAGAGATGACGAAAAATATAAAGCTAAAGCTAATGAGCAAAAGAAGAAATCAATGGCAAAAATGAGAGATGACAAAGAATATGAAGCTAATCAAAAGGAGCAATAAAAAGGCTAAAAAGCAAAGATGATAGATTTCGAAAAATATGAAGCTAAAGATAATGAGCAAAACAAGAAATCAAAGTTAAACAAGAGCGAAGAAAAGAATATAAAGCTGATGAAAAGGAGGAACAAAACGAGAAAAAAGCCAAAATAAAAGAGGATAAAGAATATAAAGATAATGAAAAGGACCAACAAAAATAACAAAAAGAAAAAATGAGGGAAAACAAAATATATAAAGCTACAGATAATCAGCAAAACAAGAAATCAATGGCAAAAAAGAGAGAAGACAAAGAAGATGAAGCTTATGAAAAGGAGCAACAAAAAGGAAAAAAAAGGAGACAAAGAATATAAAGCTAATGAAAAGGAGCAACAAAACGAGAAAAAAGCAAAAATAAGAGATATGAAGAATATAAAGATAATGAGGAAAACAAGAAATCAATGACAAAAAAGAGAGAAAACGAAGAATACATATAAAGCTAATGAAAAGGAGCAACAAAAATAACAAGTAAAAAAAAGATGAGGGAAGACAAAATATATAAAGCTAAAGATAATCAGCAAAACAAGAAATCAATGGCAAAAAAGTGAGAAGACAAAGAAGATGAAGCCAAGGAAAAGGAGCAACAAAAAGAAAAAAAAGAAAAAATGAGAGAAGACAAGAATATAAAGATAATGATCAAAACTAGAAATCAATTGCAAAAAGTTAGAAGTCGAAGAATATAAAGCTAAAGAAAAGGAGCAAGAAAAAGGAAAAAAAGTAAAAATGAGCGATCACGAAAAATATAAAGCTAAAGATAATAAGCAAAATAAGAAAACAAAGTTAAAGAAGAGAGAAGACCAAAGAATATAAAGCTAATGAAAAGGAAAAAAATAAAAAATGAGAAAAGACGAAGAATGGCAAAAAAGTGAGAAGACGAGAAATATAAAGGTAAAGAAAAGGAGCAACAAAAAGGCTAAAAAGCAAAAATGAGAAAAGACGAAGAATGTGAAGCTTATGGAAAGAAAAAAAAAGAAAAAATGAGAGAAGACAAAGAATGGCAAAAAAGTGAGAAGACGAAAAATATAAAGCTAAAGATAATGAGCAAAACAAGAAATCAATGGAAAAAAGAGAGAAGACAATGAATATGAAGCTAATGAAAAGGAAAAAAAAGAAAAAGAGAGAAGACAGAGAATAGCATAAAAGTGAAAAGACGAAAAATATAAAGGTAAAGAAAAGTAGCAACAAAAAGGAAAAAAAGCAGAAATGAGAGAAGACGAAGAATATGAAGCTAGTGAAAAGGAAAAAAAGCAAAAATGAGAGAAGACAAAGAATGGTAAGAAAGTGAGAAAACGAAAAATATAAAGCTAAAGATAATGAGCAAAACAAGAAATCAAAGATAAAGAAGAGACAAGACGAAGAATACAAAGCTAATGAAAAGCAGTAACAAAAAAAACAAAAAGAAAAAATGAGAGAAGACGAAAAATGATGAATGAAAAGGAGCAACAAAAAGGAAGAAAAAGCCAAAAATGAGAGAAGACAAAGAATATAAATATAATAATCAATACAAGAAGTCAATTGCAAAAAGAGAGAAGACAAAGAATATAAAGCTAAAGAAAGGGACTTACAAAAAAACGGCAATAGGAGAAAACGAACAAATCCAGATTTCAAGATAAAAAAACAGAAAGAACAAAAAAAGCCAAAAAGGCAAGGTTTAAGATTTAGACAAGAGGAGAAAGAAAAAGATAAAAATACGAAACGTTACTGTAAATTAAATGCTTTGTACAGTTTTAGGGAAAACTATGTTAAGGATCTTAGAAGTAAGAAAAATCCTGCGTCCATTACAAAATTTTGCGAAATTAAAGTAGAAAATATAGTGACCTTTTTGGCGAGGCAAATACATTATCGAGCGCGAAGCACGAGAAGAACATATGATCGAGCTCGAAGCGTGAGACCCAACAGGTGCGCGCCCTAGGCGCGCTCAAACTTGCGAACGAAGCCCCTAATGAGAAGGGGTCCGCGCTGCGGGCAGATTTGTCATATTTTTAAAATAATTATACCAGAAGAAAATTTTGCATAATGTTATTTTCATTCCAAACTGTTTTCTAATCAAGCGATTCAATCTTATGAATCAATTGTTGACACAAATGTTTTAAATTTAAATAATCATTTGGACCCACTAAGATGTTGTCAATACTGATAAATGGGTTTATGTAATGTCGACTGCTACATATTGACTAATTCATCTGCTAGAGCTATTCTTTTTGTCATAAATGACAAATTTTCCATTCTAAATTATTAAGAATGAGAGTAAGAGACTAGGATCATCTCTAATTAAGGTAAAAAGATAATTGCAAGAAGAAAACAAAAACGTTTACAATTTTTGAAAAGGCTTCTTTGATCGATAAAACCGGTTCAGCTTGTCAAAATGTCTCACTTAGGAAGTCTCAAACCGTGGAGACTTAATGCAGACCGACGTAGTAAAATTTTAAGTGAAAGTTAATTACAACATAAAGTATCGTCTCAGAAGGAATAAAGGTGATACAGATTTGATTGCTCAATATTAACAGTAAATAATGTCTGTGTTTCAAAAAAAAATGTGACATGGCAAGATAATTTGAAAAACAACATTTTTGCATAATGAAGCCATACACAACAGTATAGTACCAACCCCCTTTTTAAAAGCATTACTTTCCAGAGCCAGATCCAGATCCTCGAAAATAATTCTCAAAAAATTTACGATAAGAACCTTCATCATCATCAGGGAAGCCATAATGTTTATGAAAAACTTTGATAGATTCAAACTCTTTTTTTCGATCCACAGGTACCATTTCGTCGTTAACCACAGAAGATCTTATTGGAGAATTTTCACGCTCGCTTAAGGGCTGGAAATGTTTCTCGTGTATTTCTCGAACCTTCGGGGAGGCTGTGTAATACCTTAAGCCCTTGTTCACGTTGATATGTTTGTTTTTAATTTTTTTTTTCTTTTGCCCTTCTGGGAAATTTGTCACTGTCCCGTTTCGGAAACTTATGTTTTCAATCGTGTCGATATTATTTGGGCAATTGATATCTGGATTAGTAGGGTTGATGCATCCTTGCCCTCTTTGTTCTTGGCTGTATCGAGGTGTATCATTGCTTGGATAAGCATGACTCTGTTGTGTAGGTGTTTGACTTCCAGATGTGCCAAAGTGAGCTATTCTCGTTTCATCTTCATCATCATTAGAATACTTTTTATTAGTAACGATTTTTTTTAGGCTTGAAGCTTCTTTAAAAAGAAAAATATACAAGAATTAATATACATAAATTTGTGAAAGCAGGATTGTTATTATACTACTTACCAATTTCATCAAATGAGAGCATAAAGGCGAGAACGATGGCACCGAAAAGAGATCCCATGTTTTCTATATAGAGGAAACTCACTATCTTAAACTTTCATAAGTGGCAACTAATGCTTCTTTAGACATCCACTCCAATTTATGTGTGTATTGCCCGTTTTATATTCACATGTAGATGGTGAAACTGAAAATAGGTAGGTTTATTTAAACTTTATTACTTTTCATTTAATTTTTTTAAACCTATCTTATATCTTCGGACATTAAGCTAAGATAAACAGGTTTTCAATGTTTTATAACTGCGTTATAGATTGAAGGTCAACGCGTCATTAAATAACTATTTGTACAGACTATAGTACGTGTTAGAGACCGTAGATATAATATTTAAATACAATTACACTGCAGTCCCGTTAGAAAAGCCGTTTCCTTGATCTTTTTCGTACAATCTCGGGACTGTCTGGACCATAAACAATCAGGGCTGTATGAATCATTTCTGTTGAAGTTTCATATTAAAAATATTTTGTGTTTTTATTTTTGCTATTTTGGTTTTATAATTTCATAATGAGCGTAGTGATTTCCTACTTTTTTCTCAGCCCGCAAACATTTTTTACAATCAATAAAATAAAAAAAATACAAACTGTAAGGCTAAGCATTTTTCCATTTGAACTAATAACGTATATAATTGGCGCTGCTAACACTTTCCAATTAAACAAGATTTTTATTTTTAAAAATTTTCAAGCTCTTACTGACTTTTTTCTTAGAATTATAAACGCTTTCCCTTTTTTTCTATACATCTTTGTAACGCGCACAACTTAAATCATTAAGTAATTGAAAGCGAACTGAACCGAATGGCCTGCGACATTTTTGCAACCGCAGAGGGTACGGCCCGCTTTTTTCATACGCTCCTGCGTTGCTGTGAAGTAAATCCACTGACCTAGAGGCTAATCGTAATAGTTGAATTTTTAACCATAAATATGAATTTTTAACTGAAATGTTGAATCTTTATCGAGAATAATTCAGTTTTTTGCTACAAAAATCCATTTCTACCCAGAAATACGATTTTTCATCTGAGAAGGATAACTTTTTAAAAAGAAATGAAATTAAAAAATGTTTACTTTAAACTAAAAAATATTAATTTTCAACTAAAAAGGGAACAATTAATTTTTCGGTTAAAGAAATCAATTTTCAACCAAAATCATGAATTTTTAACTGAAATGATGAATCTTCAACTGTTATAAATTTTATTCTAAGACGACGAATTTTCCAAAAAGCAAAAATAAAATTTAAATTAAAGCGATGAATCTTAAACCAAAAAAATTAATTTTTAACAACAGAGTTTAACTTGTAACCAGTTACTTAAATTTTTAACTAAAACCTATGAATTCGTAACGAACAATATAAAAAATGTATGTTATAACAAAGAAATATTTCTACTGTGGAATAATTGGAAATAATTTTGTTTATTTACAAAATCAAAAATAGTATGCTGTCCTCAACTAATGAATTTTTCGACATCACTATCAATGAAATATCTGATATCGTAGGGAGGCAAATACGTGTGCTAACGGTAAGCAAAGTTCTTTATATTGAATATAAATATCAATAATTTAAAAACTTGGGGCGGTGCCCCAAGTGATATTTAATTTTCTTGCTTCAGCCTCAATTTTTTTTTGATATGTTTCAATTAAATGTTATATTAAAACTATCGCACCACTTACGCAAGATTTTCCTTAGTACGGCACATAAGAAGTTTATTATAATCTCAATACATGTTTTATTTTTAATTAGAAAAATAATAGTTAATTATTAAGTAATTATAAAAATAAACCGTTCTAAAATTTTAATTACTGTATTTTTTAGATCTTGCATAACCAAGTCAGCTGAAACAGGTGAAATTGGACATCCCATTGGGATCCCATGAACTTGTCTATAATAGGTATTATTAACTTGAAAAATTGTTTTAGTCATCAACAATTCTATTCCTTTCTCTAATTTAATCAAAGGTAAGTCAGTAAATTTTTTAATGTAATTCAATCTAGCAAAAACACTATTTTTCGGCAAATTTAATGGAACGTTAGTAAACAAATATGATACACCCAATGGCACCATAATATGATCAAGGGTATTTGGCATATGTGATATGTCAAACGTTTGCGTCTAGGTTCACCGTAAAAATTTACTTAGAAATTTAAAAATTCTTGCGGCATTCATTTTTTAAACCATCTCACTTAATTTAAATTTATTTACATTACATGTATTTACAATTTCGAAAATTTTCTTTTAACGAATGTTTTCGATAAAAAAAATTACCCTACTAAATTGCCCTACAATATTATCATAAAAACTTGCCAAATTAATAATTATAAATAAGCATTGCGCACCAAAAAAAATGTATTGAATCTTTTTGTGGTAGAATGATCAGTTTTTGTTTTAATAATGAAAAATAACATTGAAAATATAAAAAATCTCATCTTTGGAAAAATGATGCAAGGTACGAAAACACATCAGGAAAAACATTGTGAATTAAAAAAACATGTACCAATTTTCTTTAATAAATTTTTATTATCAGAATAAATTCAAATTGTAAAAAAATTACCTTTTTGTAAAACCTACACAAGCTTCCAACTCATTTTAACTAATACCATTTTTCTTCTAAATTACATGTATAAATTTTCTTTGAGCCACTTTACGGTGAGATGTTCATTTATGTTTAACTAGTAAAAAATAACATTGAAAATAAATAAGATAAATTTATTGATTAACGATACAAGTTGCATTAAAAATTTTAAAATCAAAGTTGTTTTTTATATGATATGCACTTTGTTTTTATTAAAAAAAAAGATAATAAAAATACTTATGCTTCAATATTAATATATATAATGAATTGTTAGGATATAAAATTATTACAACAATATATATTTAATGGTAGCTGAAAATAAAATCTACTGCAAAATAAGGAGAAAATATTCAAGTAAAATAAATAAAAATATTTATAAAAACCTATTTTTTTATTAAGGGGTCTTAAAACATGGACTTTTCACAAAAACGGGAAAGGGGGTCAAATTTTACACAAATATAATACCTTCTCTTATAATATTGTAAAATTATTATAATAGATTTTATTTGCCTGAACAATATTCGTATATTTTTTTCTTCTCCTTTTCGTCGTTTTTCCACAAATTTAGTATATTTGTTTAGTTTTGAGCTTATTCTTTACGATTAAAAGAAAATCTACTCGTCCTACCTAAAAATGAATAATAACAAATTTGCGTATCCTTTTTGGGTTAAAAACTTACGTCTATTAATGTTTTTTTGTAATTCGTTTCATTTTACAAAAAAAATTATTTTTTATTTTCAATATTATTTTTTACAATTAAAACCAAAGCGAATTTTTTTTGAATAAACAAATTTTGTCGTTCGTCTACAAATCATCACAAATTGCACAAAAACTAAGCATTCCATCAGAAAGTATATAATAATTAAAAAATTTGTAGATCTTTTTTGGGTGTTTGTTGTGTAATATATGAATTTTTGATTTTCCAGAAAAATTTAAAAGTTTCTTACCATCACCTTGTAGAGTGTTAAAAATAAAACTTTTTTTTATTCGTTCGAGATTTTTCATATCACGCGTTTTTGCTCAAAGTGTTCATTTTCGTTTGCTTTTTGGCATTTTGTAATTGCTACAGTTCTGGTAATTCTTTTTATCAAAAAATCCATTAACGTAAATGGATAGACATTTCGTAGCTAGATAAATTCGCAGAGTTTTAGGATTATAATAAACCCTCCAAATTTATAATTGAATCAATACAGCCTTTTTGAATTTGAATCTACGAATAACCTTTTTTTTCGATAAAAACTAGCACCTTCTCCGTAGGATGAGAAGGTAATAAATTTTGCATTACTCTATCATAATCAACGTAGATGATAGAAAAAAGTCACCATGAATACAATATTTCTTGTAAATAATGTCTGCGTTCAAAAAATATAAGAAAATATAAAAACATACATCTTTAAATCACAAGGCTCTATACAACAGCATACTGCGAATCCATATTTTTGGAAGGATTATTTTCCAGAGCCAGATACAGAACCTCCAAAATAATTAACTAGAAATTTACGATAGGAACCGTCATTATCATCATAATATCCGTAATGTTCATGAAAAACTTGAATAGCTTCAAACTCTTTTTTTCGTTCCTCAGGAATAAGTTCTTCGTTAACCACAAAAGATCTTATTGCAGAATGTTCACGCTCATATAAGCGCTGGTTATATTTCGTGTATGTTGCCTGTTCTTGAAATGAATTTTTAAAATACTTTGCGCGTTTGTTCAAATTAATATTTTTATTTTTTATTTTGCCTTTCCTTTGTGGGATATTTATTTCTTGCCCTTCTCTAATACTTATTCCTCGACTTCTCCCGGAATTAGTTGAGTCATTTATATCCGGAACATCAGGGTTTAGTGGTAAATTAATGCCTGGATCAGAAGAGTTCGTATATCCTTGCGCTCTCCATTCTGAGTTGAATTGAGGCGCACGATTTCTTATCCAATCAGTATCCTGCTCCGTATGCATTTGGCGCCTAGAAGGGCAAAACTGAGCTATTTTGGTATCTTCAGCAACACCAGAAAAAGCCTTTTTCTCTGTTTTAAGTTTTCTTAGATCTGATGCTTCTGTAAAAATAAAATTGTACAAAAATATAAATAAAACTCATTGTATGAAAAACTAATGATCCAGATCTTAAGATTATTAGTTTATGATACTTACCAATTTCAATGAAGAAAATAATGAAGCTGAGGACAAGAGCCCCAAAAAGGGCGCTCATTTTATTTGTGCGTAGATAAAACTTACGCTTTTATGGAGAACAAATTTTAATTTAGCAGGAATCCGTTCACTAATATATAAACACGTTGTTTAAATACGTATGTAGATAACGGAATGAAAAGTACTTAAGCCTATGTAAACTTAATAACTTTTTATTTATTTTTCTAGAAAATTTTCATATTCTTCCAAGATATGTTATGAAATAAAAGTCTACACGTCATTGAAATATGTATTTAAATAGCAAACACTATATTTTAGACAATGTAGATAGGAGATTTTAATGTAATTCTGTAAAACATCATTACAACCTTGATCAAACGTTCATACAGTTTTGAAAAATATACTATTTGCTAATAGTTTTCAGCAAATGTGCACCCAAATTGACTAAGCGGTCGTCAGCATTTGTACTGAGCATTGGAACACACTAAAAAATCTGGAATACATTTTTTCGCAGGTAATTTTAAAATAGGATTCCATCTCGCTTTGACTTCAAATAAGAAAATATCGTCTCTTGTTTTTGCTACAAAACTGCAAAAAAAATTTACCACGTTCGTATCTTTGGACTTTCGTATTACCGGAATTCTCGTATGTTTGGAGTTTGAATGTATTTCTAGCAAGGCGAGTGTAAAGGTTAATGGAAAACGGGTTATTTTGAGAATGGCCTCTAGCCTATTTTTCTGCCATATTTTAATTTATAATTAGGAACATGAATTTTTTATATAGTAATAAGTTTAAAGTATTATGTATACGAAGATAAATTTTTTCGATAGCAAATAAGTTTAAAGTATTATGTCGCTGAAATTAAGTATATTGTGCTATTATGGCGCATAGTGGGACCAAATGTCTGAATTTATTTTTAAAGATCCTAAATTCTGAAATTATTAATCGATTTGGATATTTTTGATTTAAAACATTTCACTAAATTATTAAATTTGCATAATTTATGATTGCGAAAGTATTAGAATTGTCGCAAAGTTGACGTTACAGTTTTTTAACGACTCTCCATGATTCGAGAGCCCCTGAATCCGAAAATAAAGTTTTTACGATGGCGTCGTCTGTCTGTCCGTCCGGCCGTCAGTCCAGCGGCAAACACGATAACTCTCGAAAAAAATGAACGAATCACGTTTCTCTTTGGTGCACTATTCGTAGGTCTTAAAATAATGAATGAGTTCGTTAACCAGCCATTTTGGGTATAAACTCAAAAGATAAGCGCATTTTGAACATTTATGAGACCACTTTTTTCTGAATTTGAAAATTATATGGACGGGTATTAATAGTAATACAAAAGATGGAAATTTATTGCAATGACTTTTTGCAATAAAAAAAATATTCTCAATGTAATAGAATTTTCCAAATTTCGAAAATCACTCGAAAATCAAGATTTTAAGCCAAATAACGCATGATATTCAAAAAATGTCAAGAGAAGAAAAACATTGCTTTTGGTAAGCCCTACAAAATTATCATAACAAATTTTTGGACTTTCTCGGCAAATCGAAAATTCAAATTTTTATTGCACAATAAATAAGGAAAAATAAAAAGTTCCATTTTGTAGTCAAAATATGCAGAATACGAAAAAGTACGAATTAACAAAAATTGTCATCTTAAAAAAGATCTACGAATTCGTTAATAATCACTTCTTGACAGGACTCCTACTTTTTGTTTTATTCGTGAACCTTGGAAATAAACTCAGGTTGAATTACAACAATTATTGTAGTATCTAACACACGAAAATAATATACTAAAGGTTTTAATTAATTTCGTTAATGTTTTAAAGAAATTTTATAAAGAGATATTCAAATTCGAAAAATGCATACTGTTTTACAGTTTATTGAAACTAAATACGATGAATACAAAACATTTCATGAATTCATTTATTGTGTTAGGTGCTACTACACTTATTTTTTAAACCATACAACACAATTTTTGAAATTTCAATTTTTTACTTTCTTTTGTAACACAGAACCTCATCGGGCGTCTGTTGAATTTTGTTAAAGCTCTTTCGGCTTTAACACACACATTCTCATTACGTATATCGTGCTTTGCACTTGAGTTTGTCCGTCAGTTTCATTGTCTCGTTTAAAAAAATCCGCATGCTTTAAAAAAATGTTGTTATCAAACATGTTATTGCAACTTGCGCCCTTTTCCAAAAACTGAATTTGCTCATTTCCAATGTTGTTTTCATTGTTTAAACATTAAACATTCGGTCTAAAAAACAGCTTAACCGTTTTTTAAGTTATAAATTATATCCCTAACCTCAGTGACCCAGACTTTATAAATTGAATTTTCTACCGCATCGTGTTCTATAACAACAGTCCAACGAAACTTCGATTAATGAGGGAGAGGGATTTAGCAGCATTGTTAGATGGGAGTTCATATGGTCTTATTTTCACTTTCCCGGTCCTTCTCTATAATTATACATAAATT
>JAAAKG020133144.1:0-14268 GCA_010014905.2 Druon quercuslanigerum
AATTAGTAGAGAACAATAAATATATGAACACACATGTATATAAATATAATATATATATATATATATATATATATATATATATATATTTTAGTTAGACAGATTCTTACATAAGTGAATGAAATGAGTGAAACCGAACCGAAATGTATCTTTATGCTTCAATGGACAAGCACAGATCAAAATCTGGAACCTGAGGGCCAAGGGCTGATACCCTCATTCACTGCATAGCTATCTGAGTACAAGAATTAGTATCTCTGTAGAGTCTGAAGTATGAATCGTCGTTGTTTCCAACAGTTTTAATTGAAATACAAAAATGTAAAGCGTTTTGATTGGCCTTTAGCAAATGTGAAAGGTTTAATTGTCGGAAAAGATATCAATATACGAGTTGTACGTTTAAGAACAGCGACTGGTGAATATATAAGGCCTATACAAAAAATGTATCCATTAGAAATTCATTGTTATAATTATGAATCTGATTTAAAAAATGTAATAGTTGATAAGATTAAAATTGTAGGTCATTATCTAAAACGGCGTAAGAAAGATGTGTCAGTGTTTTGACTAAATGTTTTGACTGGTGATGGTGTTTGTGTTTTGTTTGCCTTGTGTTGTTACCAGTAGTGGTAGAAAAGTGAAACAACCAGAAAGACTAACGTATCAGAAAATCAGCACATTTTATTAGAATCATTTTATCCTCTTTTTTCTAGTGTGTTATATATTTTATTATGTTTTTTTAACATTTCACATATACATGTATTTTGAAATATTTTATGCAATCCCCAATAGTGTATGGATTGAGATGTTGGGAGGATGTTGGATTATATGCATACGCAAAGGTATGCGTATATGGGGAAGTATGTATATGTGTGTGATTCGTACATGTGCGTCTCCTATATTAATTGTATAAACGTTTAGCGTATGAGAATATACCAAATTAAGAAAGATAAAGGGGGTTCGGGGAGTTCGTCACCTCGAACTTGAAGAGAAAAGTTCAGTGAAAAGGAGCCGTTTATGTGCGACAGACGTATATAGCCTTCTATATCATGTTTTTTAAGCGATTGGCTTTGCGTGACCGGTGAGTGTAATCGCCCTTACACTTTCCAAATTGTATTTTGGTTATCATAAATTCTCTTCTAATTATTTTATTATCTATTCCAATTCTTGAGTTTTATTATACACAAATTATCAAATTGCAATATTTTACACGTCCCTTAATATAACAATTCAGATATGTAGACTTAAGATATTTCTCTCGTCACATTGTATTTTGTGCACGTTTTAAAAAGTTTAAAAAATTAACAAAGTAGAATAAACTATACTTAAAATTGATGATCACTTTGATAATCTAATTGTCTTAATTTGCTTTCAAATTAAATTAAAAGTGTTGTCAGTGTAGAGAATCTTATTGAAAGCAATTTAATTTGCAGGTAGGCAATAATTTTGATTTGCTTGTAGGTACTTGCTCTCGCGTAATGCATGTTAATTGTCATTTATATATTCTCGTGACAGTCTGACAAAACCCTGTCTTCTTCTACTGCAGCGCTTCTCTGCAAACCTGGAAGCTATATCACTGCTTTAGTCTCGTTAAACTTAGTTCTTCCTTCTCTACTCGTTAGAGGTGTGTTTCGCTTAGTTCCGTTCTAATTTTTCTCGAGAGTTCAACAATCCGAACTTTTATTTTTCTTTCCAATTTTCCTTCATTCTCCGTGCACATTTGTTCAGAAACAATGGAATCAGTTTAAATTCGCTTTTTATTGTTCCTTTCCTACCAAAGCACTTCTAGTTTTATCCAATATTAAGACTATCAGTTATTTAATATTTCGAGATTCAGTCTTTTAAAGCTATATCAATTTGTAAAAGAAAAAACGAGCAGAAAATATTAAGGTCAACATAAAAAAAAGCCCTAAGGAAAATATTCGCAAAAGTTTTTCCTAGATTTAGCATTTTTTCAATGATATCTTTTTATTCTCGCAAGAAAGTATGATTTACGAGAAGGGAAGGATTTTATGTACTCATGATCCTTAAAGGGAAGGCTATAGGGTACGAAATTTATTGCCGCTGATAGTTTTTCTAAACCCATGCTCTCTAAATGCGAGTCAATCTCTTATCCATGCCAAAATTCTCGATACATTCATCTTAATTCGTTACAAATTATTTTTTATATCTGAGCAAAAGATAAAATGTTCTAGCTCTAAAACTAAGGGGAACTAATTCTCATTTACCTTTCGATTTGTATGCTGCAAATTATAAATTCGAGGGCTCAAAATAAAAGGGTTCCATCTCATTTTTAAAAAAATGACATAATGGAACTATAATATTTTTACCATGATCTTTATGCTCAACGTTAATAGCACTTATCTAAGACAAATCCTGGATTCTACTTCCGAATATATCAAATTCAGAGACAAAAATGTTTACTTTAAACATTTTCGGGTATAAACAGTTCCATTATATGTTGCCAGATTTACCTTAAACCTAAAATTCAATACAATTATAGTGAACAATCATTTTTATTTTACTTATTATAAAAATAAAATTCTTACCCATGAAATTCTTCTTATTGTTTCGCAACTTGTAATACCTTATTACCAATAGCAATTCAAGTTAATTCCGCCAAAGTCCTAGTTATTCTTTTCGCGAAGAGATAATTAGGTAGATAAAATAAAGATAAAATAAAAATAAATGAAATGAAATCTTGGAAGTTTCCCATAACATATATAACATTTTAGTCCTAATAAGCACATTTAATTATAACAGTAACATCATTTCAAAAGATAACACTCCTGATTGAAACATTTTCATAGATAAAATATTCTCTGAATGGATATGATTTATCCATTTCGTGGATAAAAACGCGAGCTCCTGATGGGGAAAATTTTAACTTAAAACACGCACTTTGAGTTACACTAAGGTCGACGTATCAAGTTAATATGCATTTTATTTAAAGCTTTGCTTTAGTTCAAGATGGTCTGCCACTTTTCATTTCCTTTCTCTATTTTCTGTATCCGATCTCCCAAATTTGTAGTCCTTTCTGTTTAGCGTTTAAATGCGCACGGAAGTTTGAGCGAGTTTCCCCCGCATCAAATAAAATTCATTTCAGTTTTAATGCACTTTCTGGAATCTCATACTTAGTATGATAGATTCTGGTGATTTATGCGGCTTTAACATTCTTTTTTGACCTTAAATCACTATCCGCCAAGACCAACTGACTCTATGTTCACCTCAATATCATAAATTAAGTTACCTATTGAATTTAAAGCCATCCTGAAAGTAAGCCTAATTAAATATTAAGTTTAATTCATTTATGTTTCTATTACCTTAAAATAAAAAGTAAATACGAAAGGATAAAAAAATCCAACTGGGACTCAAAAATAGCTTGCCTTTTTGTAAATAGAGCGTTTTCTTGACAGTAATTCTGCAGCTTTTTCGAAGATCTGTGTCGATAAGCTAATTAGTGTCTAATTATCTCTGAATTAAAATAGAATTTTTAATCACCTTTTTTACAAAATTAATTCTACATTTCACTGCGGATCCAGCGATTAAAAAAAAAAATTTTATACCTTTTTTCAAATGTACGATACTCTACATATATTATCTGTTTAAGTAACATTCAACAAGAAAGGCATGCGAAACAAAATATGTTTTGTAATGTTAAATGTTCTATTTTCTATTGTGTTTTATAATATACCTCTTCTGAGGCTTCAAAAGTTAAACTTCCACACTATCTGAATCCATTTTAAACGAAGCAAAAGGTAACATCGCTAACAAGTCACTTGAAGACTTTAATGACCTTTAATTTAATTTTCTATTTCACAGTATTAAATTAGACTTCTAATTTTTAAAAGAAGATGTTGGAAAATGGGAAAGGTTCGAATCTTTTTAGGAAGCAAGAGAGATAATGAAATCATTAAAATGCATGCATGGTTGTGATGAACGAGGTGTTGCTCTTACAACTGCTTTTAATAGATCATTCACAAATAGCGAAGAAAAAAGCAACTTATTTTTCAAATCATAGAGGATCACCGAAAATCGTTTTCAGATTAAAAAAAAATAATTGCAAAGAGGTTTAAAATGCACTCAAAATGTGTGGACCCCTACCCTCTGAAAAATGATGAGAGGTATGCCATAATATATAGTTTTTGACATGTTTTTATTGTTCAGTGATACTTTAAAAGATAATATATGAGTATCCTTGAAACAATTAATAACTTTCAAAATATTGGATTTAGAGGAAATTGCAATAGATGAAAATAGTGCAGATTTACAAGTTTATGGGGCACTGAATATACTGTGATTTGCCTCAAGTTTATAGTCATTTTTTCATGATTAAAAAAATTAACTATCAAGATGCACCGTCAATTTTTAGAAGTTGATGTTTTTTAACCATGCTACATTGTCTAGACTATTCTGCAAAGGAAGGAATCTGTTGAGGGTCAGTTTACCGATATTAGAAATATTTTGTGAAGGTAATAATTTAAAAAGTGAATACTTTCCTTTCAAGACCAAACATAAAAATGAACAGTGTTCTATACAAAAAAATGATGACAACCATTACCCATTTGAAAAGCAACGACCTATTTTCCTTCTTTTTTATCAGGGCTGAAAACCCCTGATGAACCTGCCGTTGAATTACGACAGGGGTCAGAGCACACGAAAGTTTAGTGTTCGTACTATCGGCACATGACCGCACACATATGTTCAATAAACGAGAGAGATACAGACGTGTATCACGTGAAGCATTTTATGAGGTCATTCATGAAGTGAGTACAATAACGAGAGTAAGGGTTCATTTCCGCGAAAAGAGCTGTTTACTCTTGACACCTTATATCAGGGTTGGTGCAATAACATTTTAGGAAAGCGATAGAAACATAGAGACTCATGTCTTCCTGGTCAATATTAATTAATGGGATGACTCTTCACTGCCATCACTTTGAAAACGGAGACTAATCATTCCTATCGTAAACAGACAAGAGCTAACATTTGCAAACAGGGTACTGTTACAGCCTTAATGTGTAATTGCTTTGAGTGGTTATTTCAGAAAATGAAATTTCTTTTTCGAATTATATGCAATTCAATTTTCAATTTAAAAGACAGTTTTTGAACCATACTTATCACAAAATATAAAAAGTTTTAAGTAAGGTAATCAATGCTATTGTGTTATTTACCTTCCTCATGTTACTACCATTATTTGAAATAATAATGATTACTTGTTACACGTTTTAGCATGTGGCGCCTTTTTCCTTTATTTCAAACGTGCACACGAAATCAACGTGATGCAATAATTTGATAATTCCTACGCTTAAACTAAAGGGAAAGGTGTTATATAATGTGAATTTTATTGATTTGTTTTCTCTTTTTAATTGAAAAAAGTTAGAAATAGCATAATTAATCATTTTTAATATTTCCTTTAAAACTTGTAATAGATTAGTGGTATTAAATCTTTTCCTCTTAAGTAAAGTTTAATACAAAAATGATAAGACTTTACGTTGAATTATTCATTTTAAAAGAGTCTAAAACTGTCTATAGAAATTGATATACTAATAGCATGGAACGAATATTTTTGGTCAACACTGCTCAAGTCAAGAGTACCGAAGGGCCCTAAAAACTGATATTCGGAGAACGTCGGAGGAACTGCTCTCAGTAACTGGAGAATTTCATGGGCAACTACCACAAATTCCGCTGTCTTGAATTCGATTTGCGGTGTATTACATCGCGGACCTCCGTTGAAAGTGTAAGGGTATGTGTAAACGTATGTGTCAGATCCCAATAGCGAGTCGGTAAAGTCGCTCGATATTTTACCAGTTCGAAGGTATTTCGAATGCATAAAATGGACGTTGGCTTCGCATGTTGCAGTCTACAAAGTGTATTTTACATACGTCCCTTCTCCACTTCATGCAACCCTCCTATGCCACCCATTAGACCCGTCTACGTGCCACCCCGTAATAAAACGTTACGTACTTTACCACTGAAGAGACGGCAAAGTTCGTTGAGCTCACACCCTCCTCTTACTTCTTGGGTCCACTTTTTTCACTTTATTTTTTGTTAATGTGCGTATATGCACCTTCAGAGAGATATAATGTCTGCTTTTCATGAAGAAGGAATAGTGGAGATTTTATTTTATTTATTTAGAGAATAATTTCTGTTACGAACTCTGAGTTTGAGCATATGATTAAATTCACCATGCTTAGATCATAATTATTATATGGCATCATTATTTGTATCTATGGTCCCGTTTTGTCTCAATTTTCCCGTACACCTTTCGTAGAGTCTGCGGTGCCGGCACTTGGAAAACTGGAGTTGAGCGTATTTTAACACCCTAGTAGTGAGACAATCGTGTGTTGGATTATGAGTTGGAACGTAAAAATGAAAAGGGCACGTCCGTTTTCCTTAACGTCATCACCTTTCCTTGGCCGCGCGCCTAAACATGCCCTATAACCACATTTTGAACAAAGCCCATTTCACTTGACATCACCCTCTCAACCGTACGCTTTGCTGGGATGATTTTTCTGGTTACATCCCCTATCTGCATTCTTGGACACACCTAATTCAATTGAACACTCCCATAGCGTCATGGACCACGCCTATTTTGCATATCCACGTTCCTTAACCATTCCCCTATCAACGCCCTTGTCCACATATATTTTTGTTGACCACGCCCATTAAGCAGGCCTGTTTCCCAAACCACGGCTTATTTATAGAACATAGTTTGCTCTTTACCTCAAAATTTGTTGTATTATTTCTATTCTTCTGTCTTTACTCTCTTATTATACCTCTAATGTTTCTTATCAGTTTTTAAAACCTTAGTTCCTAAAAGTAAATTAAATTTATTTATGCAAAGATTATTTGTTTTAGAAGAACTGATTGTCTTTATTTATTTTTAATCTTGGTATGCCTAATTGTTCAAAAAGTGTAATTAATTCGTACATATTTTATCATTAATATCTCTAAGATTGTTTGTTTTCACCATATTTGTCGGAACGTCCGCTATGTATCTTGCCGTCAATATCAGAAAAGTCGGATGCGTAAAGCGAATTCAGTAAACGAATCGGCGGTAAGAAGATAAGTGGGAAATTCCGTCGTTTCTCGAAACAGCTTTCCACTCGTTTCCGAAGCGCACCTAACCGAACCCCGCGATTTCTTCACTATCCGGAAGTTCCTTGAATTCCACGTGGTGGGAATCTCCTTGCAAGCAAGTTTCTCAAATACAGATGTATAGACGTACTTACTTGTAAATATATGTGTGTGTGTCTCTCGACTCGTCGACGTCCTCGGTATGTAAACTTACCTCCCGTGAAACGAGTCGTGGAAACTTCGAGGCGGCCAATTCGATTTGACTTTGTGTGTACCCGGTGGGTCGGAAGTTAGTCGTTTACACAATTTATGTGTGCATGTCTAAAGCGTTGCTTTGGGATGAAGGTTCTTTTAAATGCACTTAAGACTTTTTTCCAAGTAAAAGTTTTCCCAACCTATGCCGAAAACATTAAATCGATTTTGTTATTTATTCCTCAGAAAATGTAAATTAAGTGGCATATGTGTTGGCTTGAGGCCACTTGATAAGT
Organism: Druon quercuslanigerum; assembly: GCA_010014905.2. NCBI lineage: Eukaryota > Metazoa > Arthropoda > Insecta > Hymenoptera > Cynipidae > Druon > Druon quercuslanigerum. The sequence goes on from JAAAKG020133144.1 coordinate 7,554, forward strand.
GTAAGTAGAATCAAAATAAAAATAAATTCAAGTCCTAAAATTAAATAAAAACGATAAAATTAGACATTTTAATTCTTATTAATAATTAAGGGGACAGTAGGGTTAATTCGGCCAAAAAAGGCCATTTTTAAGAAGTTTTTTAGGAAAAACAGTTATTGCAAATTTATTTTAGCAATTGGTACATAATAAAATAACATTTCAAAAATATTTTCAAAACTTTTCAGTGAAAAATAGGCATTTTTAAGCTTGTAACAGCAAATTTCTGGATACGCCCCGCACAAAGTTATTTTGCCCTGCCACACAGAACGCAGGACTGCATCATCAGAAACCAAAAATAATAAAAAATTTCATTAATTTATGAGTTTTTCTAGGTCGCAACGCTGAGTTTTATTTCATTTTTTAAAGTTTTGGTAACATTTTGGAGAGAAAACACCGATTTTCAAGAAAAAATCGACATTATTTATAGTTAAATAGAGAATAATAATGGTAAAAAATAATAAGACTCAGCGTTGCGACCTTAAACCTTATGTATAGAAATAGTGTACAAAATTTCATAAGGATCGGTCCAGCAGATTTTAAGTTACAGTTGGCACGGCCTTTGAAACGCGAGAAAACGCTTCAATGTTTTGTATAGTAAAATAAACGAAATTAAACACTGATTCGGTATGTTCTAATATACTCACACAGAATCATGTCCAAAGCATCTTCTTGCTCTTGTCTACGATGAATTTTGGCTTCTTTGGCCTTTTCCGCAGCTTGATGATGGAGTCGTCTTCAGCATTCAGCCGTGTCGGAAAGATATTACCATATCTTTCTCAATTTTGCTCCGAATCACTTAAAGTTTTGACACAATATTTTTAAGATATTCTACACTCATTTTATGAAATAATAAATAAGAATTTTGTTTCGTTGAATACCCTACTACCCCCTTATCACTAATGTATTTATCAACATAAATTTTATTTATACTTTTGAAATTGAGTTGCAATCGTCAATATGAGAGAAAGGAGAATAAGCTGTACCATCTGCCGCATTGGGTTTACTAATCCTCTTTAAAAGGGATGCCTTATCCTAATTACACCCTCCGGATTTTCAGAGTTATTTGAAGCAAGAGATATTTGTATTCGACCTAATCCTGTTGTTTATTCAGATAATGTTTGTTTCATTGCACAATTTGTAACAACTAACAAAGTCCATATTGTATACCCATTCAAATGTCTGCAGTCTGACATAAATCGCATTCTAATTTAATGACACGGTGCAAGGACAACGTAATTAATAGCCTGTTGCTTCACATGTTCTACGTTTGTAAATACCAGTTGACACAAGGGCAACGTTATTGAAGTAAATGACAAAATTCATTTTCAAGCACCTACTTTTGAAATTACTCTACTCAGGGGAACTCGAGCTGTAATTAGTTGAAATAAAGGGGGAAATAGAGAGAAGGAAGATTAAGAAACAAATTTCAGCAACAATTATGTTTGTAAAATCTAATTTTGAGTTAATCTTGCGATATAATTTGAAAGGCGTTACATTATAAATTCAAATTAAATTGCAGTCAAAATTACTTGATATTTTGAAAGCAATACATTTTCAATAAAGTATATTCCTGCTTCACTTCAGCTGAAGCAACCGGGTAAGTTATATTGAACGGCTCAAAGCGTATTAAGGTTTACGATAGATTAATATTGGAAGCACGGAGTGTTCCAGAGTTTCGCATATATCTAGGAATATGAAACATGGTTGCGTTTCTCCGATTAAGTTAAATGGGGAGTAAAATAGTTAGTAGCAAGGGAAGTACTGTCGATGCACGCCACCCACTATAAATTAATTATTCTCGAAGATTCTCTGTTATCAAAAACAAATTAATTTTCATTAGGATATATGACTCTCCAGGAAGACCGAAACTACCGAGAAGTATTTCATCCAGATAGCGGACTAAGGGAATTCCAAACATTCCAGTTGAATGCTCGTTTTAATTTATTTCCGAATTCTTTACAGAAAATAAAGGATGGAATTTTAATGCTATTTATGTTTCGCGGTTTTGATCTGATTTAATTTAATTTCGTTAAAAAAACTCAGTGTCAAGCAGATCGGAGTGATATTTAAATTATATGATCATAATTATATAGCTAGGTACCTAAGATTTTTATAAAAAAGTGAAGTTTTCTCTTTGGATTGATGGATTGGTGCAAAGTTTTAATAAAAAGATTGAAGAAATAGTGTCTAAAAGTACATAAATATAAGTGACACATCTATTAGATTAGATGAAAGCATGTAATCCAGGTATTCTATGCTTTCTTTTCTTATCGCTCAAATACCATGCAAACAGGTTCTTTCTCCTCAAGAAAGTCGGACTCTATCGGCGCCTTATCTGTACGTTATACTAAACTGCCTCATACTAACTCTTTTACCTGATATGAAAAGGAGAAAAATAAAACTACTTTTAGACTGTGAATTTAGTAGCGATTTATATATTACAAACTTTGTTTTGGTTGTGTACTTTTGTAGATAATTTTTGTTTCTCTAATTAATATGGAGGTCTGATCAGCTTTTGAGGTAGATCGGCTACTTAGAAATGTTTTTTTTGCGTTTAGATATTGGAAAGAAATGAGCTTTGTTTATATCAGAAAATGTTCTTTGACATTCAAAATACAAAAATAATACGATTCTTCCACGACCTTTTGAGATCTAGGAATTTTACGCTTCGCGCTCAGTCTTTGTACTTTCTCCCAATTTTTGCACAGATTTTTTTAAACTAAAGGATTAAACCATTGACAAATGTATTTTAATAATTGCTAATTCTCTTTGGTTACAGCTACTTCGGCTTTAACTAACAAATTTTCATCACGTGTCTCGCACGTCGCATTCAATTAAAATGTTTCCGAAGCGCGCAATTTCCAAAAATTATGGTTAATCTATTATATTAAATGCATGATGTATAAATTTCTATACTTTGATCCTAGTCTTATGTTTATGGTGAAAAAGTCTCTGTCTGAACAGTTTATTATTTCAGGTCATTATTTTATATATTAATTTTTTTTAAACCTTATCGTAATCGACCCCTTTTTTCAGGTGGTCTCAAAACAAAAAAATCCGATAAAATTGTGGAGGTCAAATTTTAGAAAAAACTAATACCTTTTCATATGATAAGAATCTATAAAGATCTTTTTTCGTTTTTTAACCAAAATTTATGCAATTTCCAACTGAATTTTAATTAATTTAAAATTTAATATGTTTGTTTTGGAAATGGATAATTTTCCATTGCCTATTGTTGTAAAAATTAAAATTGAAGTTAATAGGCAAACAAGTTTTAGTCCTTCCTTTGAATTTTTCGAATCCTGATTTCTCGAAATATAGATTTTTTTAATTTGAAACGTTTTGAAGATTTTCAATGCAAAATTTTTCTGTTAAAATATCTTGAAATAAAAATTGTTCAAAAATAATGGATTTTAATTTAAAATGGCATAAATTAAAATATTGTTTTTATTTGGATATCTTTCAATTTTCCACTGTCTAACTTTAAACGAATTGACTTTACAACTGTCCAAGTTTCGCCACTTTCAATTTCATAAGTAGAATTGTTCGGCATTGCACTGGTTAATTTGAGAATCGTCTTTGAATACTTCCAATTATGAATTTTTCGGTTTCCAAGGCTTAAATTTGAAAATCTAAATGATCATGAAAAGTTTTTTGGAGACCCGGAAAAACCGGCAATATTTATAAGTCTGTTTGAAATCTATTTTAGGCGAAAAATGTCTTATAATATGTTATTGTTCAGAAAACTTATAAGAATAAGAATTTGGCATAATTTTTATAATATTATAAAATTTAAAAGTCCCATGATAAATATTCATATGGGAGTAATAAAATATGTTTTTTTTTTAAATACGAGCCACCCCAATTTACGTGTTACGTAGAAAGCCTGATAAAATAATATTAAAAAGTAATTTCATGCAGATGAAACAAATTTATATATATGGGGCAGAATACGTAAAGTGTTACCACTTAAAATTAATTTTTTTTAGATTGGAATTAGATTGGAATGAATGATTTTTTTTGGCTGCAAATTTCACCATGGTGCACAGAAAGGATCAAAGAAACGATATATTTTTTAAAATATTGTTCATAATTTATTTTCAGTGACTTAAGGAAAGGTCCCGAGGTGTACTTCACCGATTTCTCTCATCTTGCGATATGTTGTAGTACTTCAAAAATATTAAACACGTATTTTTTTTAAAGTGCTAATTCGTCGTTTTAAGGGATGAAAATAGCCCTAAAAGTTCGCCCCCGTTTACTTAAATTTATTACAAAATCTTTCTTTTGAAAATGCGTCCCTATGATCACAGTTTTTGTTCAAAAGGGTTGCAATCCCTTATTTGGGGGGGGGGGGGGTAAATTTGCTATTTTTTACTTTTTCTCAATAGAAATTTTATAAAATCAGTTCGTTTGGGTTATAAATTGAAATTTCATGAACAAAATAGAAATATTAAGTTGACTTGTTTTTTATTTTGTCATTTTTAATTGTTTATAAAAAATTATTTAAACAAATTGTCGAAAATTTTATTATAAAAAAAAACAATTATGCCAATCGATTCTACACAAAAATTGAGGAAAAATACTGTATATAAATACTATGAATTTTTTAGTAAATACTATGTTTTTTCTTCAGACTCCAATTTGATCATGTAAAATTGTTACAAACAATTAGAAATTTTCGAAAATTTATTTCTTTTTAAAATGATTATACCAATCGATTCTACGAAAAAATAAAAAAAAATCCCCTTGGCGTTTTTTCATCAAACTGTATTTTGCTGGTGTAAAATCGTTATAAAAATTTTCAGTTTTAGCAGCGATTCTTGAGCAGTAAATGTTTAACATTTTTTCAGTATTTTAGATATTTTTTAGCATTTACTTGATGCACCAACTCATTTTACCAATCGGATGATCATTAAAGAAGTTAGACGCGTAAAAAATTGAAAACTTCAGATCCCTGTACATTGAGAACCGGTTGAAAAATGAACCTATGGTTTCGTTTTCTCGATTTATTCCGGAGAAATTGGCTTCCTCTCTACAAATAGATTTTTAATGCCTTATGAAAAATATGTAGGTCATCACATATAAGGTTAAACCCACAGAATGAAGGAGTTAGTGAATCGTGCGATAAAATTATAAATTTTCTAAAGAAGCATGTTTGAAATCAAGAATTTAGTTGAAATTTTGTATAAATTCAAATATATCATATCGCGTGTAAAAGGTCCGTTAGCAAGCCCAGATCTACATAACTCTCCTGACTCCTCCCCCTCTGTTCACTCCCTTTCCAAAGGTGCCTTATTTCGCCTGGTTTCCATCGAAATCCACCCCTGCAACATATGTATCTCGGCATGGCGTAGGTAATCATACACGTACTCTCTCTGCAATGTACTGGCTCATTTCTACATTGCACTCCCGCAATGAGAGTTGAACAAGTTTAAATCACTACTTCCCTGCAAGTCGATTCCGATCTCCATCGCTCATCAACTTTCTTACAAAATGTGTTAATTTTCCTTTGCATATATGATCTTGAAATTAAAGCTTTTAATTAAGTTCTAAACTAAAGAAGAAATAATTTTGAGTAAATTGAGAAATATTGTACACTTGGAGCGATTTCTATTTTTTAGTCGAAAATAATTATTGAACATCACGCTATCTTGCATTTTAGAGAGTTATAACCATGAATTTTTGAAGCGATCCAAGCCTAAATTAAAATTTAATTGTCTTAAAGAGGCCAGAGAGTGTAGGATAATGAAATACATTCGCTAATATAACGGACAAGTGGCTCTTTGTCAATTTGTTGAAATATGTACGCTCGCATTCCTTAACTTAGTTACCTACGACGATTTATATGAAATTCAATTAGTTTTGTTACGTATTTACCGAAAATTATAAAAAAATACTCACTTTTGATCAAAATTAAATTGCTTTCACTCAGAGAAACGTCCACATCAGAAATTTTTATTTCGCTACAAAGGAATCCTTTTGCAGCAGCAAACAATTCAAATATATATTTTCGTAGTTTAAAAACAAAAAGGCAACAGGACGAAGCTTTTATTTGATGACAAATTATGTTCTTGGCTAGTTATGAATATGGTATTTTTGGAGGATAAAAATCTCATAAAATATATTTATTCCTTTTTTTTCTTTTATTCCCTTTATTAGATCATTTCTATATACAATAAATTTATATTAATTTGAGAAAATGCATTTAAAAGTGGTTTAGAATATTATCTTATATATTTTTTAAAATCATTTCAAAATAATTTTTCCCTTAACTGGGTACGAAATATGACCAATTACTTAATTTGGCAACCAAAAGTTTTCAAATGAGTTAGAAGCATATGTCATGTTCTGCGTGTTCTCGCGTGTTCCATAATCACCTCACGTAGATGACCATCATCCGCCAAGAGTCTGGACGTGACCTTGGAACATGGGCACCAATAACAAATAGAAAAAACCGTCACGATTCGCCAGTTCATCTTCTACCCTGTCGTAATTTTACAACCTTTCAATACGCCTCCGTATTTTACGAAAGTGATGACCAAAAAGTTCTGATCGTTCATATGAACGACGAAAAAAATATTTTTTTTAACGATTTTTTATTTGCTGAAATTGTTTTTTGGTATCCAAAAATGCATTCCATACAAAAATATTGGTAACTTTCTCGTTTGGGGGTTGA